>OZ005652.1:236620355-236858166 GCA_963930645.1 Salticus scenicus
CTTTATGTTATTCTACTTAATATTCGTACTATAATTTCTCCGCCATTACATTATGGAAAATTGATTGCTTTTGGAAAAATACTTCTGTTTATTCAAAGTTCGATCGTAAGTAGATTTTTAACTGAAGCTGAACAAATATTAATTTCAAATCATCTGATTAATTCTTTACTTCCATTAGCCGAAGCAACTGAAATTTTAAATTTGTCATTTGGAAATAAATGGAAGCTTAATTCTGGATTTCTTGATCCTTTGGAGTTAGATTGTAGCACACAACAGTAAGTGTTATCTTTTTTACCGTATTTATTCATTTTTATTCAATAAATATATGTGAAACTAAATATCGGCAAGCAATGGCGGCTGTATGGAATTCGAATTAAACCATGTTTATTGTAATTTCACCTTAGCCCACCAGAGGGCGAGCATTTCATTACAATCGCGGATACCTAAATATGGGGATTAAAATCGGGAAATAATTTTCCTCGATTTTTAATAATTTTTTACAAAAAATCCAATGTACGTTTAACATAGAACATATTTTTCTTGAATCCACAAACGGCCAGTGACGTCATCACTTCGCTTGCGTATTAGCACTTTATCAATGTGTAAAAGAAATTTTTAATTAAAAATGACGTCAATTTTTGTGAGATGCATAATTTTTTTTTATAATTTTTTATCGTTCACTTTTAGATAAATGTATTTATTTTCCTGTTGAAAAAAATAAATAAATTCTTTTTTTTTTTTTTTTTTTTGGCAACAATTAAATTATGGATAAATTTAAATGGCTAATTTTTTGCTATTATTAGCTTACGAAATTGCTATTTTATGCATAAAAATCGCAAAAACAATTTTTTTTTTTGGAATAAAAGGTAGCCAACTTTTTAAGTTAGGGTATAAGCTATCTCCATTACAAATTTCATCGAAACCCGTCAAGCAGTTTTGGCGTGAAACTCAGTCAAATAAATTCACGGACATTCACATTTATATATATATAAGATTTTTACATTCAAAGCATTTTAGTGAAAAAATATTTATGGCGCATGCGCAGGCGTTTTTTACACACAATTTAAACACTAATCATAATTTTGAAAATTTCTATAGATATAATTTCAAGTTGGGTGAAGACCTAACTTTCTGCCAAGCGCCGTTGAATTCCGTCCAGCAGTTCTCGAGTGATGCCCGGACAAACGTGTTTTAGTCTTTTACCCCCTAGGGGGGAACGGGGGGGAATTTCCAAAAAGTTGATAGATATAATTTTAAGTTTGGTGAAGACCTAAATTCCTGCCAAGCGTCGTTGAATTCCGTCCAGCCGTTCTCAAGTGATGCCCGGACAAACGTGTTTTAGTCTTTTACCCCTTAGGGGGGGAACGGGGGGGGAATTTCCGAAAAGTTGATAGATATAATTTTAAGTTGGGTGAAGACCTAAATTCCTGCCAAGCGCCGTTGAATTCCGTCCAGCCTTTCTCAAGTGATGCCCGGACAAAAAAAGCGACATTCGGACACGATGACATACACACAGACACACACACACACACACACACAGGCAAAATTTTCTGAAGTCATTTTCGGCTTTCATGGGGTGTAAAACGTGAAGATATCGCAAAATTTTTCGATTCCGACAAATTTACAGACAAAACTCTGATTTTATTAATATAGACTAGCAGGCTTTGCCCGCTTCGCTGAACATTAAACTTAAATGTGTTGTCAAAATCCCATATCTTTATTAATAACCTAAGTTCTCGCTGTGATTGGTAGAGGTTTTTCTCGCTCGCAACGTGAGGAGTCTGAGTCATCATTGTCTTCGGCACCAATTACTCACTTCTTACTTCCCCTTCCTCAGCGGGAGAGTTCGAAGTTTTGTAAAATCCCACTAATGTACATAATGCGTACACTTATTCAATATCCGCACACCAAAATTCGCCATTCTAAGATAATGCAAAGCGAATTCAAACGGAAAAACATGTTTTTTAGATATGTTTATTGTCCTCCGACTCCGAGAAGGGGGGGGGGGGATTTCGAATTTCGTGAAGTTTAGTTACAATAAGTGCTGGATTCATACAAATAATTTACTCACCAAATTTCGTGACCACAGAAGTCTTTAATAGAAAATATTATAAATAAATATATGCAAAAAGCACAGCTTTAGTATGGGACGCCTTTTGTGACATTAAATATTTTAAGCCATTTTTGCGATGAACTGAATTGGCTATCTCAATTGCGCAATTAAAGATCTTGGCGAGATACGTCCGAGCTACTTCGGTGCCAAATTTCAAATTTTGCAAAAGGGATCCGATACTAAAGCTGTTCCATATAAAAAATAAATAAAATAAAATAAAATAAAATAAAAAATATTTTCTGATAGTTACAAAATAAAAAGAAAAAATTTTAATAAAATCCAAATTATAATACTTTACAATTAAGGGGAGAACATAAAAGAACCTCATAAGGTACATAATAACAACAAAAATTTTTATTTTACTACAGGAAAGTAAAGTACTGCTTAGTTAAATAAACATATTGAACTAATATCAAATACCTCAATGAAAATATTTATCCACATACAAATCCCTGATTAAAAAAAAAAAAAAATCACCAACTTCTGTAGGTCAACTATTTATTTTTCTCTCTAATTTTTATTATTACTCACGTGAAATTAAAAATATTTCATTTTATTTCTGGAAAAAATAAATATATATAAACGCATATATATATATATGAAACCTTCTACCGAATCTGGGTTGTAAACGGAAAAAGGGTAAAATAAATTAGAAATATCAGACATATATATTTATAAATTTCATTCCAAATGAAAGGGGCCATTTGTCTGAATCCAGGGGTGCAAACAGTTTTTCGATGCGACAATTATATTTTTAAAAAATAACTAAAGTATGAAATTTAAGTGGCAACGGAAAAACGGAAAAAGGGAAAAAAAATTAAAAATGTAAAACCTATCGATACAAATTCAGTACCAAATGAAAGGGGTGATTTTTCCGAATCCTGGGGTGTAAACAGTTTTTCGACATGACAATTAGATTTTTTAAATTAACTAAAATATGAAATTTAGATAGCAACCCTTCATTTCAATCTTTTCATAATTTGTAGTGCGAATCGCGCGAATAAAAAAGTCCTTAAATTAAAAATTTATTTTTATAATTTATTAGTGCTAGAGGCCTATTTCAGTCGGTACAGTTGTCGAATTTTTATACGTCACTCTTAATTAGTGCTAGAGGCCTATTTCAGTCGGTTTATTGAATGGGGATTTATGGAATGAAGTCCCCCCAAGGCACAACTTTGACATGAGTCCCCCCCAGGCACAACATTGACATGAGTCCCCCCCCAAGGTACCCCTATTTCAGTCGGTACAGCGTTGTCGAATTTTTATAATACACCTCTTAATAGTGCTAAGGGCCTATTTCAGTCGGTTTATTGAATGGGGATTTATTGAATGAAGTCCCCACAAGGCACAACTTTGACATGAGACCCCCCCAAGGTACCCCTATTTCAGTCGTTACAGCGTTGTCGAATTTTTATAACACACCTCTTAATAGTGCTAAGGGCCTATTTCAGTCAGTTTATTGAATGGGGATTTATTGAATAAAGTCCTCCAAGGCACAACTTTGACATGAATCCCCCCCCCCAGGCACAACTTTGACACGAGTCCCCCCCAAGGTACCCATATTTCAGTCGGTACAGCGTTGTCGAATTTTTATAATACACTCTTAATAGTGCTAAGGGCCTATTTCAGTCGGTTTATTGAATGGGGATTTATTGAATGAAGGCCCAACTTTGACATGAGTCCCCCCCCCAGGCCCAACTTTGACATGAGTCCCCCCCCAGGCCCAACTTTGACATGAGTCCCCCCCAAGGCCCAACTTTGACATGAGTCCCCCCAAGGTACAACTTTGACATGAGTCCCCCACCCAAGGCACAGATTTGACATGAGTCCCCCCCAAGGCACACCTCCCCCTCATTGGGAAAAAGAGAAAAAACGTCGTTTTTCGGCTATAAGACGGTTTGGACTTCCAACGTTATTTGATACAATATCTGCAGCTGAAACACATTGGTTTGATTTAATGAAAACTTTATCATGGAATTTAGATCGTCACGAATTAACTAAAGAAGAATTTGTCGATATTAACAAGTTTAGCAGTAGGCCTCTGGCACTAAATTAAAATCTGTCAATGTCAGATTTTCATGTTTTAAATAATGAAATAATGTCGTGTCTGTATAATTTTTATTTTATTTTTTTACATTCAAAGCGTTTTAGTGAACAAAAATATTTTTGATGCATGAGCAGGCGTTTTTTACCCACAATTCAAAAACTAATCAAAATTTTGAAAATTTCTATAGATATAATTTTAAGTTGGGTGAAGACCTAAGTTACTGCCAAGCGTCGTTGAATTCCGTCCAGACTTTCTCCAGTGATTCCCGGACAAAAAAAAAAAAAAAAAACGATATACAGAGACGATGACACACACACACAAAGGCAAAATTTTAGGAAGTTTTTTTCGGCTTTCATGGTGTGTGAAACGCGTGAAGATATCGCAATTTTTTTTTCTATTATTCTGACAAATTTACAGACAAAAGTCTGATTTTATTAAATAGTAGCTGCCTTCGGCGACCAGCTGGTTCGCGATCCTTGAAAAATCCGACTTTACGAAACTCTCGCTCGGAGGCGCCTGCGGCGCCTTTTTTCCTGTTTCAGGTCTTACATCTGCTTATTGGGGCCGTGGTAGCCCTGTCGGTAGAGCGCCTGCCTCGCAATTGGAAGATTGTGGGTTCGGTACTCGAGCCGGCCAAAGACCGTTGTGTACACTAATCATGGCTGGTGCACGTAAAATCTGTCGTGGCCGCAATGTCCTCCATGTTCCCATCAAAATTATACCTCTGGGGGTCACCGAAGCGGGAGAGCCATCCCTTCCGTGGAGGATCAAAATTGTGATGGCATGTCTCCTGACCACCTCTAGGGGTGTGTCCCAGACCGTCGCCAATTGCCCATATGCGCAGCACTAGTGCGACGTTAAACCCATCATCCATAAACTGATTGACATATAATGAAAATAGCTTTAATGAAAGATTTAATCGCAGTAAATTCCTGCTCGGTAGCGCCTGCGGTGCCCTCTTCCAGTTTCAATATCTGAAACAGCCTGTTCGCCCACCGTGTTACGATCTTTCAAAATTCTGACTTTAGCAAAGGCCATCTCGGTGGCGCCTGCGACGAATTTCCTCGTTTTAGAACTTACAACAACTTCCACGCTCATACCGCAAATAGATTTGAAAATTTTAACTGTAACAAATTTTCGCTCTGTGGCGACTAAGGCGCCGCTTTACGTTTCATGATTTGAAATAACTTGTTCGCTTACTATATAAAGGACCTTGAAAATTCTGATCGTGGCAAATCCGCAACCCGGTGGGGCCTACGTTCTCCCAATCTTCTCCCTATAAGTAATTTACTGATAATCAGAATTGAGATATTGAATTATGAAAATGTCAAAGCGCCCTCTGGCGACAGAGATTTGCAATATGTGCTCCTCAATTTCAGTTTAAAAGACTTTTAAAATGATATTTTGCCTATGAAATTATGTTAATTAAAAGCTGAGATACAAAGGTAATATTTGTTATAACAAAATTTGTTCCTGATTTTTTCGTGGTTTTTCTTTGAAACTTGCGTGTTAAAAATCCTTAATACGAAATGTGAACGGAGTATCGGAATTCGAAAGCCTGCATCATAATTAGAATTATAGGTATTTTAATAAATGTGGTCTGGATTTTTTTTTTTCTTTCTTTTGTGGATTTCTCTGAAACTCCCGTACGGAATTTAATGTCTTATGTCAGCTTAAAAGTCCGTAATATTTCAACTGATGTGTTGTAAGTAATTTAAGCATAATTAAAATTCTAGATATTGAATTATTAAAATATCAAAGCGCCCTCTGGCGACAGAGATTTGCAAGATATACTCATCAATTCTAATTCAAATAAATTTTTTAATGATATATTACTTATAAAGTTATGTTAATTAGAAGCTGAGATACAAAGCTAAAAAAATATTTTTATAAAAATATTTTTGTCCGACTTATCCATGGTTTTCTCCGAAATTTGCATAATTCCGGGCTATATAACGTTAAATATCTTTAGAACGATATGTGAGCAGAAATTGGAATTCGAAACTCTGCAAAATGTTAAAAAATAAAGGTGTTCTGAATTCATTTGTTTTCTCCTAAACTCCCGTTCCTTTTCTACATCTTTGCCTTTTCGCTCTCCCCAAACCCTTTCCGTCGCTAATAATAATTTTACACTCGAAAATATCCGCAATCGATTTACCTTGCCTTAAAATCTAAATATACCAACCAATTTCAAACGCTGTAACTCTTTTTTTTTTTTTTTTTTCCTTTTTTTCATTTTTGCCCCATTTCCACCTCCCTCAAGCCCTCCCTAATAATTATACTCTTTCAAAAATATTCACAATCGAATTATCAGGTATTAAAACCGAATACTACGAAATTTCGATGGCATATCTCAATTTAAAATACTGAAAAATATAAAAAAAAACTTAATCTTTTTCCAATAAATATGTAATTTTTTTTATTTATTCATAGATTTTCATGAAAATTGAACAGTAGTTTTATAATACGCGGTCTCAATCGAATATTCATTTAAATGAAAGGTACTAATGAAAATTTGAAAAAGTTTGAAAATTGCAATTTTTCCCCCAACTATAAAAAACATAATATCTTAATTGATTACAACCATTTCTTTTTCCATCGCAGACAGTCGTTTGCCTGTTGCCAACTAAATTTCATACTTTAGTTAAGTTAAAAAAATCTAATTGTTGTATCGATAAGCAGCTTGCACTCTTAGATTTGGAAAAAATTCCTCTTTCACTTGGTACCAAATTCGTAATGATCGGACTAATATTTCTAATTTATTTTCCACTTTTTCTACTTTTAACTCCGTTAAAATATATATTTTTATGCAATCGCGGTGAATTCTCAATCATTGAGATCGCTTTTTGATTAGACATAGGTCTACATTTTAATTAATATCTCTGGTACTATTAAAACAGGAATAAACTACTACGTCAGAAACGCCAAAGAAAAATTATTGAGGTGCATACAGCTGTTTCGGTAGCCTAAAGCGTACCGTCTTCAGTGCAAAAAGAATAATTCTTTATGCACTGAATATATTCTTTTTGCACTGAAGACGGTACGCTTTAGGCTACCGAAACAGCTGTATGCACCTCAATAATTTTTCTTTGGCGTTTCTGACGTAGTAGTTTATTCCTGTTTTAATATTCCAACGCCAAGTCTCCTGCTATTATCTCTGGTACTAATTAAAATTTTTAAATTCTGTTTTCAGGAGCCTTTCGGGAAGGCGTCGGAGCACCCGTATGTCAAATTTGTACTTCTGTGTTCAGTAGGACTGAACGTATAGATGCACTGAGATACAGACAGACATATTCTTTTATTATTATGCACTAGCAGGCTACGCCCCCTTCACTGGTCACTATCTTAAAATGAATTTTCAAAAGAATTGGATCAGTGTTTATTTTTTACATCACATTATATATACAAACTTAATAAATAAATAATAATAATTTATACATAAATAAATAGATAAATAAACAAATAAACAAATAAACATTGAAATTGCTCTAGACCTTGCTTCGAGTGCCCGCTGACTATGGCAACTCTTTTTTTCGCCCGTGCTGCATCGGGGGGTGCAGGTTCCCGCTGTCTTTAAAAAGATCTTTCCGGGGCACTTTAATCTGGGTGTTTATCGACGACCTGTGGATCTTCTGTTATTTAAGAACTACGATTTTAAAGATGACTGTATCTCAGCATCTATTATATGTTTTTGTTTTTGAACCATGTGTTTTATAGCCCCCGTTATTTACACTGTATTAGAATTTGATTCCGACCAGCATAACAAAATAAAATAAAAAGTAGCTTTTCTTTTAAAAGGAATTAAATACATGAATAACAGATAAATTTTAATCAGCTTAATCATTTTCCACATTATACTACCACCCCCCCCCCCAATAAATATTATATATATATATAAAAAAAAAAAAAGATTTTATTTTATAGGAATTAATTTAAAATGAAAAATAAATAGTTGTTATAGTATAAAAATTATACATAAACATAACAATTTATTTATATTGCATTACCATTTGATTTTCAATATATATAATAAATTTAAAAAAAAGAAAGAAAGACAGAATTTCGCCTTCAAGTGAATGTATTAGATAAAAAATAAATAGTGAAATAACCGTTGCTAAGGTACGCAGACGATTACAATCAAAGAACTAAATTTATGAAAAGTGAAGCATTAAAGCCAATATTTAAAATAAAAAAAAATTAATTTAAAAAATTCGAATTCGAAGTTCGAAAAAATCTCCATGAGGTGCACACCTGTAGGGTCCCAGGTACCGATATGCCAAATTTAGAAGCTCTGCGAGCAATAATGTGAGCACCAGAGTGCAGACAGACACACACACACACACACACACACACACAGACACTTCTCTTTATTTATATAGATTATCGCAGATCGATGGTTTAACCATTCGTTTTAAATGTATTGGCGAGTTCTTTTTAATGATACTCATCATGGGGGAGGCGAGGCTCCTACATACACAAAAAAGTTTTCCCAGTTGACTACCTCTATTACAAAAAATATATATTCGTTCCATTTGATTTAGTGCAGTCTATAGATGTTAAACTCCATGCACTTACCTGCAATTTCCCCCATAGACGTAATGCATTTGAACACTTTTGAGTGCTCCTGTACACGAACCATTTGCTTCATTTCAATGAAAATCTTACTGTGGCATATCTATATGATGCACATTTAGAATACCGAGTTTGGAATTTCTGCTACTGTTTGTTCTTGAGATATGCTGATAACAGACACACAGACCATTCGATAAAAACATGATTTTCGTATTCAGGGGACCTCAGAACAACATAACAAAAATATAACAAAATCTCACGTTCGAAAATTCGATTCTAAAGCAATACTTTCTCGACCATACGGGTAAGAGAAAGTAAAAAGCAGTATTAAATATTTAACATTGCTTGGTTTAAGTATTACAAAAGAGTTTGAAATGGGGGGGGGGGGGGAAATGTGGTCCATGTATAGTTTCAAAACGTATTTGCTCAATATTTATAACTTATCTCTATATATTAAAAAAAAGTTTCTGTCGCTGGCGTCAATTTTTTTTTTGTCTGCGACAGCATCTTCTCACGGAGGGCAAAGTGCTCTGCATCATGAGAGGTATCAATGTGTTCCGACGACTTCAAGAAAGACATTTCAGCTGCTTAGAAATTTCTATCTTTTTAATTAACGAAGTTATTAAGTAAAAACTCCGGGTTTGTAAAGGTACTCCATTTGCCACCGCACAGAAAGTTTCTCTTATGACGTTGTTTTTCTGTCATGACATCATTTTCTACGGGAAAATTAAAATATGATCCATGGTGTAAGAAAGAATAAAATCAATGTCAATGTTGCTGTTAAGAAAAATAGTTCTATTATTAAAAATTTCTTATGCTGTTTATCAATTTCTTATATGTTCTTTCGCGAATAATAATCGTGATTTTCCATTATCCATTATAGGTCAGCACTTAACTTGGTGATAATTTTGATATCTAAATCTGTATTATAATAAGTTTTTTTAAAAGTTACTGAATTTATTACTTTTTTTTTTTTAAGTCAGTTGTTTAGAGAGAGAGAAATGAAAAATTTTTGAAAAAATGTGGGGTACAAGCAACGAGATATATAAAGTAGAGTGATAAATGGTAACCCCTGAGAAGGTCCAAGATGAGTCATGTGACATGTTCTCCTTGCACCTGAGTAATCGGTGGTTCCCTTGGTAACAGCTTATTTTCAGTAAATTTCTATGGCAACGGTTTGGAGATTGTTCTTCGCATATCATAACCGCCAATGTTTTTGTTTACTTACGTAGTTTAATATTCTTTTGTTCTAAATCATTTGATTTTGATTTTACTTCGTTTTTATTTCGTGTAGTTGAACTTTAACCGACAAAATGCTTAAAAGTAATTGAAAAATTATTATTTGTTGTCAAATTTAGCTCTTTAAAAGTTTAAATTTTCTTTTATAAACACTTTTAAACTTTGTTGGGAAACGATGAAAAAAAAGGTATTTTATTATTTATTAAAATGTGAAATATGTGTAAAATTATTTTTAAAAAATTTATTTCTGTCATAGGGCTGTCATGTTACCTAATAATAATGATAATTTGTCGAACTGATATTTTAAATGCCAAAATAGCGATAAAGGGCCAAATACAGCAACCTATTGGAGCATGTCACGCGATTCATCTTGAACCACGGAAAGCTAATCCTTCATCCATTGAATCAGCACTCTAATTTATATATCTCGTTGGGTACAAGTATAATGTTGGTCCACAACTGGATTTAGTGATTTTTCTTTGGCGACGTTTTGAACGATAACGGCATAAATAATTAAAAATAAGCTTGATTAATTTTGTACATTAATAATGACGCCATTTTGAAAAACGCTTTTTGCTTTTGTTTACGCTTGGAATCCATGGCAACCATTTGCGAAAATGGCATTTCGCCATAATTACCAAAAGAAAAATCGCCAAATGCACCTGTGTTGTGGACCAACACTATATTAGTTCCCGGGAAGCATATAATATATGTATATATATATATATATGCATACTGGGTATAACTTCAGTATATCCCCACAGCTGAATTTCGCGATTTTTAATTGGCGCCGTTTTGAACGATAACGATGTTGTTCTGGACTGTTTGCGATATAATATGGCAGCCTATATGTTGTTTATTTTGGATTTATGATTTTATAATTTATGATTTAGATTATGATTTTATCCTTTATAATTTATGATTTTTAGATTTATGATTCAGCCATAATCACCAACAGAAAATCGCCAAATACCGTTGTGGAGATGTACTAAAGTTGTTCCGCATACTGATGGTCCTTGTTATTTTTTCATGCAAAGAAAGGAAAGTTAATTTTAAAATAAGCTTAATTTATTTATGTACATTACAAAACAGACGCATTTTGAAAAACGCATTTTCATCGCATTTCGCGGTAATTACCAGAAGAAAATCGCCAAATGGACCAGCATGCAAGTTGTTGCATTAGGCTTTAGATTATAGGTACTAGATTTCTTTTCTTTTCTTTTTTTCTTCCTTTTTTTTTTTTTTAAACAAGCAATTACACCAAAAAAATCATTGCCAAATACTGACAAAAGTTTAAACGTTGTCAAGGGGGTCATATATAATTAAGCTGTAACACAAAATGGTCTAAATATTACAAATTTCTTTCTATTCTTAAAAAAAAAAAAAAAAAAAAAAAAAAAAAAAAAAAAAAACGTAATTTTTTATTTAAAAAGCAATAATAATAATAATAATAAAGTGGTATCAAATATGATTTGGTACCGATTCAGGCGTACCCAATTGAGGCAGTTGTAGAAAATTGTCCCAGTTGAGGCGACGGGTGGGAAAGCACTGTTAGACGGCTTTGAGGTTTCAACAATTGGCCTAGAAGCGCCCGTCTGGCTAGAAGAGCCGTCCTATTGGCTCTTTTCCCCCACTTGGCACCATCCAATTGGTACTTTCCACAAGCCTTTGCGCATGAGTGCGAAGGAGGCCTATATCTTATCTTTTCTCTGTGGAATATCATATTTTGATTTGCAACCGTCTTGTTCTGACGCAGACTGCTAGAACGCAAGTAACTCGTTTTCGCAGCAATCAGTATCACGCACGTAAACTAACAAAGAGAATTTGTTCTCCGCAACTTTTTTGGGGAACTAAAGTAGGCAATCTCCTCGTGGTGTTTCCTCGAAATGTCGAATAAACACGGCTAAGAGCGTACTACAAATTTATCTTCATGTTTGACAAGTATAGTAATAAATGTGCCAAACAGCCAAGTATAATTATCACCGCCTCAAACGGGAATAGCCAACAACCCTTTTCACCCTCACCGCCTCAATCGGGACAATTTTCATCTACCGCCTCAACTAGGAACGCCTCAATTGGTACATTACCTTAAATATTATGTATTTCAATTTTACATTAAATATGGGAATTTCTACAACATTTTTTTACTTTTGTCTTGTGTTATAGACTCATATTCAGTGAAAAGCCTCACAGGGGATATTAATTAGTGAAGCAAACCGGGGTTGGAGAGCGAAGCGAGCAGGTGGCAGAGCCCCCTAGTTTTTTAAAATAAACTCTTCTTGACGATCATATTTGTAAACAATAACAAAGTTTACAAAAGAAAACAGGGCCACGGTAGCCCAGACGGTAGGCTACCGGTCACTTAATTGGAAGATTACGTATTCGATACTCGAGCTATCCAATGACCGTCGTGTACATTAATGGTGACTGGTGCCCGTAAAATCTGTCGAGGCCGTAATGACCTCCATGTTCCCATCAAAATTGTACTTCAGAAGGTCACCGAAGCGGCAGATCCACTCCTTCGAGGAGAATGAAGATTGTGATGGAATGTCTCCAAACCACTTCTAGGGGTGAGTCCCAGACCTTCACCAATTTCCCATTGCATAGCACTTGTGGGACCTAAAACCCAATCAGCCAATCAATCATCAACCAACCAAAAGGAAACATATACGCAATAGAGCCCTCCGTGATCGAATGGATACGTCACCACATTGCTAATCGACTTCGAGCGTAGGAGAGTGGATTCGAATCTGTGCTGGTCCTGGGTTGGTTGGTTGTTTTTTTACGTCGCACTAGTACTGCACAATGAGTATTTAGCGACAGTATGGGACTCAACCCTAGAGTTGGTACGGAGACATGACATCACGATTTTGATCCTTAACGGAAAGGATATCTCTCCCGCTTCGGCGACCCCCAGAGGTAAAACTTTGATGGGAACATGGAGGACATTGCGACCATGACGGATTTTACGAGCTCCAGCCACCATGGATGTATACAAGGGTTTTTGGTTAGGCTAACCAGATTAAAGGATCTTTATAAAAGAGAAGCGTTAAATTTGCTAGAATTATCCAATTACGGATGTATTTTTTTATTCCTAATAAATAAGGGCTAAAAATAAAATATTATTGATTAATAATTTACTTTCTACAATTTTTTAAAACTTAGAAAACTGCTTTCAAAAACAGGGAGTCCCCAGATGTTCCCATTTCTCCCCAGAAGATGGGGACATTTGGTCAGCTTAGCTTTGACCGACTCGAGTATCAAACACGCAATCTTACAGTTACGAGCCCGGCGTTCTACCGATTGGAGTAACATGGACCACTGGCCCTTGGTGATTTCCCAATTCCTCGTATCGTGATTCTGTCATGTGTTACTTGTCTTTATCTGACTAACATTTACAAGCTGACTTCGAGTCAGGCATAGAAATCTGATGTATAAGTGTATGTATATCTGATGTAATGTGATGTATAAGTCGCAATAAAAGTTAGACGAACGATAGCGTAAGCTGGGGAGCTCGGGAATTGTCTACCGCAGAATCATTGTAGTCGAAATTTGGTTACCACTGAGTACAGTTGAATGTCCGATCTCTATAATATGCTGTGGTCCAAACCCCACTTAGGAGTGAATCTTAGACTGTCCTCAATGTGTTACAGCCTATCTATTTTGTATCGTTAATTTCTCTCAACCTCAACATGAACACGAACCTCTTTCTCAAGAAAAACTTCTTGAAGTTATAACGTAGTTATCGAAAAATTGTAAATATATCCTTTCTATTTTGATCCGGTTGGCATTAAATAGTTAACCTGATACAGATATTAAACAAGAACATCTATCTGTTTGTGAGTTTTCATCAATACCCAACACGAAGCATTAGTTAAAAATTAGCTTACATGAAAAAGCAAAACAAGAAAAAAAACTCCAAATTTTTATTACTTCACGAAATCAAATTACGAATCGTAAAAAAAAAAAAAAAAAAAAAAAAAAGCATTTATAGAAATTTCGGCGTGGTAGCCCAGTCATTAGAGCGCCGGGCTCGTAATCGGAAGATTTCGAGTTCAGTACTCAAGCAGGACAAAGACCGTTATGTACACTAATAATGGCTGGCGCACCTAAAATTTGTCGTTCCCGTATTGTTCTCCATTTATCAACCAAAATCATACCTTTGGGGGTCACCGAAACGGGAGAGTCATCCTTTCCGCGGAGGATCAAAATTTCAAGAGCATGTTACCGAATCACCTCTAAAGGTGAGTCCCAGATCGTCGCCAATTACTTATTGCGCCGTACTAGTTCAACGTAAAACCCAACCAACCAAACAACTATCGAAATTTCGGTAAACTAATATAACGCCGAAATTTCTATGACCCTTTTATAGCCAAATAAAAAACATGAAATGTCTAAATATCTGGCTAAAAAACTAAATGTTGCGTGTTAGGTACTCAAGCCAACCAAATTTCTTAGATGTTTTCAGCAATGCTGACTGATGCGAGTAAAATATACATTATTTGCAATGCCATCCATATTTCGCAAAAGCAATAGCTCTGGGGTTACAAAGTGTGGAAGCAATTTCGGACATGGAGGATTCATATTATGATGTTACGTTCACAGCATCGGTTGCATGTTAGAATACGGACTAGTAAGATATTTGTTCCCGAAAATCACATTCCCACAAAACCGGTATTTTTACCACCAAGTCGGCATTCCACTTCCACCAAAGTAAGTTCCCTTTAGCTCCCTAACCTCTAGTGGTAAGTCCCAGACCGTCGCCAATTGTCCATTGCTCGGCACTATTGTTATGTAAAAAAACTCAATCAACCAGCCTTTAGCTCCACCCGTCACAGTATTTCTTTGCTGTGTGCTCTTCAGTTTGAAAGTGACACGTTTAAAGACTTCTTTTTTAGCGTTTTATAATATATTTTTATTAAAATTTCATTTATTTTTTAGGAAACTAGGGGGCTCTGACCCCTGCTCGCTCCGCTCACCAACCCCCGAGGAAGGCTTCGCCTCCCCTGGACACGCGTCGCTCATTAATCCCTGCGGGATTCTACCCGACTATTCGCAACTTTGCCTTTCATTGAATTGGAATATTAATAATACATAACACAAGAGAGTTGAACAATATTATAGAAATCCACAATATTTGGTATCGCATTGAAATACACAATATTTAATATTATATCGTTTATAATATGTCAAAAATCTGTTATAACGTTCGACAATTTAATAACAATTTGCCATCATTTTGAGAGAGAACATAAAATAAACAACCATAGCACTAATTATTTAGAACAGAGATAAATTCTTGTCATCTAAATCACTTAGCGTTACAACTTTAGTATATGATCGACTTGTTAAATTTTTGCCACTGTTTGACGATGAATTTTTTGGGTGTAATTACTTGATTAAAGAAATTATGAACTTTTTTTTTCTAATGCCTATATTTTTTTTTACTATTGAATTTTTTTAGTTAATTTAGGACAATATGCAATACTCTCCATTTATTTCCAGCGTACAGCAAGGTTTAAAATGGTCCTTCCAACACTAAAGATGTAACTTTTTAAAGTGCATTTTTTCTAGAATATGATTTAGTCAGGTTGAAGATAAATGTTTTATGCGATTATTGCAATTATTTAAAAAAATTCATTAGTAGTAGTAGTACGACAGAACAATTTCTTTCAGATAGCAATTTTGCATTGTCGACACTTATTGTACTAAACCATGAATTTGCCAAGATGCCTGTCAATATCTGATTTTACCATTTAATTTCTTAAACTGTATTAAATACTAAGGAACAACTTTAGTATATTCCCACAACGATATTTGGCGATTTTTTGTTGGCGATTATGGCTAAATCATAAATGATAAATGATAAAATCATAGATTATAAATTATAAAACATAAAATCATAAATCCAAAATAAATAACATATAGGCTGCCATATTATATCGCAAACAGTCCAGAACGACATCGTTATCGTTCAAAACGACGCCAAAGAAAAATAGCCAAATTCAGCTGTAGGGATATACTAAAGTTATATCAATACTAAGTTAAATCGGGGAAAATAAATAAATAAATAACATTTTTCGATATTTACTGATAAGTGAAAAAATCACCATTTATTGTATTGTAAAAATGAATTGCCGGTTTGAAGTATTCGAGATAGACCATCACCATTCATAAATTGGATGGCTTTTGAATATTTGTTGACAATATTTTCTGAATAAGTGTTGATGATGGCTCCTGAATACTTGTTGGTGATATCTGCTGAATAATTATTATTGTTGGCGATATCTACTGGATATATATTGATCATGACATCTTAATAGTTGTTGGCGATGTCTCCTGAACTTCTGTTGATTTTGGTCTGAATATTAGTTGGCTACATCTTCTGGATATAAACTGATTACACCTTGATTATTTTCACATATATATTATGTAATATTAAATTTAGAAAATAAAAAATGAGCGTGGAGAATGAAATTTAATGATACTGGATAATTTAATTTAATTTAATTTAATTTATAAAGACATCAATGGTACAGGAAAAACTACTTCAGCCTTTTTCTTTCTAATAATGAACAGAACGAAAAACGGATATTTTACCTGGAGATAATTTGTACATTTAGACCAAATAAAAAAATTTCTTCTTTTTTTCCCTCGTGAATTAAGTTGAAAAATATTTAAAATAAAATTGAAAAAAATCTTTCTAAAGCAATGATACAGTTTAACCTCTTGGCGAAATTTTAAATTTGGCACCGAAGTAGCTTAGACGTTTCTCGCGAAAATCTTGACATGCATAATTGCGATAGATAATTTAAGTCATCGTCAAAATAAATGAAAAATTTAAAATCAGTCAATGAGGTCCTGTATTAGCTGTAACTACAATAATTTAGCAATGCAGTTACTACATTCCTTTATATAGGAAAAAAAATGTCCTGTTGTATTGAATTCTGTTTTCTGTAAAGTTTTATATCAATGCTTAAAAAACAAAAATAGGTTGCGGATTTTATTATTATTATCATTATTATTGCACCTTTTTATAATTTATCTCTATGCCTATAAGAAGGCATGGCTAAAGTTAAAATGGCTATTGTGGTTGCGCAAATGAATTCCTTGGCGAAAAACGTACGAGCTTCATTTCTAAATTTTAAAAATCGCTAAATTGGTCATAGTAAAGATCTATCCTTTTAAAAATGTTTTGAGTTAACTAAATCTTTATATAAACTAATATAAATTTTTATCTCATAAATTCAATTTTAAAAAAGTCTGCGCTTAACCTCTAACTCTATACCAATAATTGTTTAACATGATCATGGTATTCATTACAAAATCTTTTTCGCCTAACGTTAAAATAAAGGAGCAACTTCAGTATATCCCCACAACGATATTTGGCGATTTTTTGGTAGCGATTATGACTAAATCACAAATCTAAAAATCATAAATCATAAAATCATAATCTAAATCATAAAATCATAAATGATAAAATCATAATCTAAATCATAAAACATAAAATCATAAATCCAAAATAAACAACATATAGGCTGCCATGTTATATCGCAAACAGTGCAGAACGACATCGTCATCGTTCAAAACGGCGCCAAAGAAAAATCGCCAAATTCAGCTGTGGGGATATACTGAGGTTATACCATAATATAAACTAAAATAAAAATATAAACTAATTTTCGTTTCATCTTTATTAAATTTTTACGTAATATTTTAAAAATATTGGTGATTTTCAAATGTTTTGCTATTCTAAATATTTTTTTCTTCTCTCGAGCATCTCAAATATGCCAATTATTCAATTTTTCTTATTTACACCATTGATAACATTTTAATTTTCCTGAGGAAAGTGACGTCAGAGACATAGAAAAAAACGTCATAAGAGAAACTTTTCCCTTCGGTGGCAAATAGAGTACCTTTATAAACCCGCGCTTTTACTTAATAACTTAATTAAAATGATAGAAATTTCTAAGCAGCTGAAATGCCTTCCTTAAAGCAGTCGGAATGCACTGATACATTTCATGACGCGTGGAACCCTGGCCTCCGCGAGAAGTTGCTGTCGCAGACAAAAAAAATTGACGCCAGCGACAGTTACTTTTTTTTAATATATAGAGATTTCATTAGTAGTAGTACGACAGAACAATTTCTTTCAGATAGCGATTTTGCATTGTCGCCATGAATGTGCCAAGACGCCCGTCGATATCGGATTTTACTATTTCTTAAACTATATTAAATACTAAGTTAAATCGGGGGGGGGGGGGGGGAGGATCACACTTTTCGAAACCTACTGATAAGCGAAAAATTCATCCTTGATTATGTTGTAAAAACGAATTGCCGATTTGGAGTATTCAAGATAGACCATCACCATTCATAAATTGGATGGCTTTTGAATGTTTGTTGACAATATTTTCTGAATAAATATTCATGATGGCTCCTGAATACTTGTTGGCAATATATTCTGAATAATTATTATTGTTGGCGATATCTACTGTTTTATATTGAACATGACATCTTAATAGTTGTTGGCGATATCTCCTGAACTTGTGTTAATGATTGGCTTCTAAATATTTGTTGGCTACAACTTCTGGATAAGTACTGGTTACACCTTGATTTTTTTACATATATATTATATAATATTGAATTTAGAAAATAAAAAATGCGTGTGGAGAATGAAATATAATGATATTGGATAATATAATTTAATTTAATTTATAGGGACATCAAAGGAACAGCTACTTTAGCCAACTACTTTAGCCTACTTTAAAACTACTTTAGCCATTTTCTTTCTAATAGTACGGATAATATTTTGCCTGGTGATATTTTGTATATTTAGCTCAAATAAAAAATGTTCTTCTTTTTTTCTCTCTTGAATTAAGTTTAAAAATATTTAAAATAAAATTGAAAAAAAAAAAAATATATATGTGCTAAAGCAATGGAACAGTTTAACCTCTTAGCGAAATTTTAAATTTGGCACCGAATTAGCTTAGACTTTTCCCGCAAAAACTTAGGTGTAACTAAAATATTTTAGCAATGCAGTTGCTTCATTCCATTACATGGAAAAATAGACAAAAAAAAAAAAAAAAAAAAAGTCCTGTTGTATTAAATTAAATTCTGTTTTCTGCAAAGTTTTACAAAGTTGTGAATTTTATTATTATTATTGCACTATTTTATAATTTTTCTCGGTACTTACTTATTAACGCCACCGCAGCAGAAGTTGCGCTAATGCGCCAATAAAGAGTAATCTTGTTGTTCGCACACAAGAGACATAAGGGGACAGCGAGACATCTTTTGGAATCTTATTTATCAGAGTGAACATCTATAGTATATCCCCACAACTGAATTTGGCGATTATGACTAAATCATAAATCTAAAAATCATAAATGATAAAATCATAAGCTAAATCATAAAATCATAAATCCAAAATAAGCAGCATGCAGGCTGCCATATTATATCTCAAAGAGTCCAGAACAACATCGTTATCGTTCAAAACGGCGCCAAAGAAAAATCGCTAAATTCAGTTGTGGGGAGATACTATAGTTGTACCTAGCTGCGGTGGCGTTAGTACGTAAGTACCTTTTTCTCTGTATTTAATGCATGGCTAGAGTTAAAATGGCTATTGTGGTTGCGTAAATGAATTCCTTGGCGAAAACGTACGAGTTTCTTCATTTCTAAATTTTAAAAATAGCTAAATTGGTCATAGTAAAGATCCATCATTTTAAATATATTTTGAGTGAAAAAACTAAATCTTTATAGAAAGTAATCTATGTTGTTGTCTCGTAAATTTCATTTTTAAAAATTCTGGGCTTAACTTCTAAATTTATACCAATCGTTGTTAAACATAATTATTATATTCATTACTAAATGTTTTTCGCCTAACGTTAAAATATAAACTAATAATATAAACTAAACTAATAGTATAAACTTAACTAATAATATAAAATAAAATAAAAATATAAACTAATTTTCATTTCATTTTTATTAAATTTTTACTTAATGTTTTTAAAATATCGGTTATTTTCATGTTTTGCTATTCTAAATAATTTTTTTCTTCTCTCGAACATCTCAAAGATGCTAATGTTTCAATTTTCTTATTTACACCATTGATCACATTTTAATTTTCCTGAGGAAAGTGACGTCAGAGACACTGAAAAATCTGCAATCAAATTTGTATCACAAAGAACCAACTGACTAGAAAGCGATTATCGCTAGAACAAGGTCCTCCATTCCCACAAAATTCGTAGTGATGTTTATGGAATTTTTCCCTACAGCCAGTATAGTAAAAGAAGGAAGGAAGGTTCAGTTTAACATTGCACTAGTACTGCGCATTGAGGAATCGGAGACGGCCTGGGACGCAGCCCTACGAATGGTCCGGAGATATGCCATCACACTTTTGATCCTCCACGGAGAGTTATAGCTCTTCCGCTTCAGTGAGACCCAGAAGTATAACTTTGATGAGGAAATGGAGGACATTGCAGTTACAGCGGATTTTAAGTGCACCAACCACCACTTCTGAATACGACGGTCTTTGTCCGGCTCGGGAATTTAAGCCACGGTATTCAAATTACGAAGTCGGCGTTCTACCCACTAAGTTACCGCGGCCGCCAATCAGTATAGGGAATCTGTCCTTTACTTTCTGTCATGTCATTACTCAATGAATCCCCGACAACCCTTACTGAATGAGTTCCACCCAACGAGATAAATAAAGTAGAGTGATAAATGGTAACCCTTGAGAACATGCAAGATGAGTCATGTGACATGCTCCTCCTACACCTGGTTATTCGGCGGTTTCCTTGATTACACTTTATTTTCAATGAATTTCTATGGCAACTGCTTGGAGATAACCGCCAATATTTTTGTTTACTTACGTAATTTAACTTTTTTTTTTGTTGTTGTTGTTGTTCTTGTTGTTCTAAATCATTCTTGTTTTATTACTTCCATTACCCTACTACCGTAGGTAATGGAAGTATTGTATTCGGTCTGAAAATTCGATATCGGGTTTTCACCTGATTTACACGTTTTAAGGTCCCCTGAGTCCAAAAATGTGGTTTTTGGCAATTGGTCAGTGTGTATGTATGTGTGTGTGTGTGTGTGTGTATGTATGTGGAGAATCTTCTGGCTATTGTAGCTCAGAAACTAATAAAGATAGAGCTACGAAATTTTAAAATTAAAATACGTCTGGTGTACAAATGAAATTTTCAAATTTTGGTGAAAATTGAAAAACAGGAAGTGGGACATCGGAAACCGGAAGTGGGACCGTAAGTCCGTATCTCAAAAACGGCTCTAACGATTTTCTTCAAACTTGCTATATAAACACTCTATTATATGTCCTTTCGAATGATATAGTTGGTTAGTTCAGGAAAATTGATAGGCGTCCTGTATAAATAGCTCAATTTCAGGTCTCCCAAGGGCGTTCCTTTAAAAACAGCTGTACGGATTTTTTTCAAACTCGCCATATTAAGTCACTTTTAAATATCCTTTTGTATGTAATTATTGTTTTCCGGTCAATAATTGATTTTTTGTGAAAGTTGGTATCTCAAAAACGGCTCTAACGATTTTCTCTTTAGTTCACATTTATGTTTTCTGATCGCATTATCTCTCAAAAATGCATAATAGTGGGTAATAGAAGTCGTGTGGTTGTTTCACACCAGATTTTTTTACTTCTTTTTATTTCGTTAGTCAAAATTTAACTGAAAAATATTTAAAAATAGTTGTAAAATTATTAATTGTTGTTAAATTTAGCTCTTTTAAAAGTTTATTACCATGTTTTTATTAACTTCTATTCTTGTTAGTTCCTCATCATACTATAGGTATGAGGAACTTAGGTAATCGTGAAAATTTTCGACCTCAGTTTTCTGACTTTTTTACACGTTTTCAGGTATGAGGAATACGAAAATGACAAAATTTGTATGGTGTCTGTCTGTAGGGTGTCTGTTAGCGTGTTAGTGGGTTAGTCCGTTAGTTTGTTAGTCTGTGTACACGATATCTCAAGAACAAATTGTCGCAGAGAGGTCAGATCAGTTTTAAAATATTACTTTCGACACTGGCAAGAACCCTATTCATTTGCAACATTCGAATTAAAAAACTTCGTAAGTTATTAGAAATTTGCGATTTTCTTAACATGGGAGAATAGGACAAAAATCCACTTAAACATGCATTAAATGGAAACATTTTACTGTAAAAATGTCAGACCAGTTTTAAAATATCGGTTTTAATGCCGGAATGAACATCGGTAACAATAAATATGCTACTTTAAAAATTTCGCAAGTTACTGGAAATTTACGAATTTCTTAACGTATCAGAATAGAACAAAATTTCACATAAACATCAATCTTGAGGGATGTTTTCATCGTAAAGATGTCAAACCACTTTCGAAATATTATTTAGGATACTGGCATGAATATCATAGACAATGATTTTTTTCAATTTAAAAAATTCGTAAGTTATTTGGACTTTACGATTTAATTAACATGTCAGAAAAAGGCAAAATTGAGCATAAACTTCCACTTTGAGGATCATAAATACATTAGACAACTTCAAAATTACATTTATGATATTTGTTTGAGCATGATTGAATACAAAAATTCTAATAGGAAAATTTCGTAAATTATTCGTAATTTACGATTTTATCAACATAGCGAAATTGTAAATTTTTCATACATATATGAATTTTGAGGATTATTGCATTGGAAATAGTAGCATGAAAACTAAACAACGGAAATGACCCTGATAAAATAAATTAATAGGTTAGAATAAGATAAATATATCGAAGTGAACGGTGCCTATTAGGCGGGGATTTCATTTAGTCACTGTATCAAGCTTTGGTCAAATTCATTTCTTTTAACATGATTATAATATGTCTCACACTAGAAATTTACGAGAATATAAATATGATGGGGAACTGAGCAGAGTCCACCTATGCCAATTAGTTTGTTTGTGTGTTTGTTTGTTTGTCCGGTACAAATCTTGCAATCTATTTTTAACTAACTTCCCTACTAGCTAGACATTTGAAACTTTCACAGTAGCTCAGAACCCGGAGACAACACAATACATCGAAGTCAGATTTTTGAATTTTCGAGCAGTTTTCTTTTAATTAATTAAAGTAGGAAAATAATAAGATCCTAATAGCATCAAAAATAGTCTATAAAATATTAGCTATAATTTAATTGTTGTCAAAAAAAAAATTACGAGTTCATTTTCTTTCGACATAAAAATAAATACATTTAATTAAACGTGAGCGTTAAAAAATTGTAAAGTTAAATTATGCATCTGGCATAAATTGACGTCATTATCACTTTAAAGATTTTCTGCACATTGATAAAGTGTTAATGTAGTTCATGATGCAAAAATATATTTGTTTGAAAGGATTAATATTTTATTTTTAAAACCAACTTTTTTTCTTTTATTCAAATTTTTCGTAACTCTTTAACCAATCACATTAGAACGTCCATCTTTGGAATATCGATAATAAGGATTTTCTCGCCAAAAAAGTCGCCGAAAAAGTCGCCAAGGGTGAAAACTTGCCAAATTTCGTGCCAAATCCATTATCTGCATATTAGAGCTTTTTAATGCGTTTTAAAGGGAAAATTAAGATATTTTAACGCGAAAAAGAACTGGAAATGCAGAAAATTGACATTTTATCAACTTACTAAGCTTCTTTGAAAGAATTTATACAAAAATAAATACACTTATTTACAATTTCGTAACAATACGCATTGATAAAGTGCTAATGTAGTTAGTTCTATAGCTATGATTCAACAGAAAATTTAAAAACATGGTTTATAAAAAGTTTTTTATCTTATAATTATTTTTTCTTTGTAAACACTTTTAAAATTTGTTGGGAAATGATGAAAGAAACAGTTTTTTATTATTTGTTATAATGTGAAATATATGAAAAATTATTTTAACAACAATTTATTTCGGTCATAGGACTCTCGTGTTACCCAATAATGAGGATAATTTGCTAAACTGAAATTTTAAATCGCCAAAATAAGATAAAGAGCCAAGCATAGCAAACTATTGGTTCATGTCACGTGATTCACCTTGCACCACTGAAAATCAATCCTTCATCCATTGAATCAACACTCTACTTTATATATCTCGTTGGTTCCACCCTATCACCTATCACTAACTACCTACTCCGTAGACCAATTGAATAACCCATTGCGCAGTACTAGTGTGACGTTAAACCCAACCAACCAATAGTAGGCCAATTTTAAATCTGCGGTTCACCGAAGTGTGTGTGTGTGTGGGGGGGGGGGGGGGGGGGGGTCATCCCCTGTGCTGAGGATCAAAATGGTGATGACATATTTTCTGACCATCCTTAGGGGTGCATCCCAGACCGTCGCCAATTACCCGTATCATATGGTACTGGGTTGACGTTAAAGCAAACTAATCATTTTAATTTGTCGGTCTTAAGCGGCGTTAAACATAATCAACTTGAAATTTAAAATAACGTAATACAGTACAATATAAATTTTTGAATTAAAGAAAGGAAAAGTAAAAAAAAAAAATTATGCAGAATTTTGTAAATGATAAAGTCACAGAAGCATTAAAGTAATAATTTCTGCAGTGGATACAAAATTTAGATGGCATGTCGCCAGAAAATCAACTGAAAGGTCTCCCAGAAACTCGCTATTTGTGAACTGCAATACGAAATATATTTATTTGTTAATTGCGTTTTGCAGAGCTACAAAATATTACCTGAATCTGGGTTTCTGCTTCCAATGGACGACTAGAACGAGACGGAGTTTCCTTTTGTTTGTGGGAAAAAGCTGCGCTATGATTGGATATAGTCCTTTATTTGTGGGGTAAATTAAGACTCCTACAGGTTAAATTTCACCATGACGTCGAATGACGGCAGAAGGTCAAGTCGTCAATTTTATCAAAATGAGAAAAATTAACTGATAAGTTATTATTGCTATTTTCTATGAGTAAGTTGGTTGAATTTTTTCTTATGAAACTATAATCATAATTCTTTTTTATTTTTTTACATGATAAATATTTATTTATTTATTTCTATAATTGCTTCTAATTAAAAAAAGAAGAAAAAAAAAGTGATCAGTCATTATCTACTTGTATATGATTTTGAATTGCAGTTTACATGTTGTTCTGCGATAAATGAACATTTTGTTAAATACATTTGCAAAATGTTTTCCAGTAACATAACTTAACACCGAGCAAATAAAAACCGATCAAAATGAAGTTTATATCAAAAATGAAATATATAAAAAAAAGGGGGGGGGAGGATTGTTAATGGGAACATATGTGCAAAAATGTTATTTCGTACTGTTAATTTCATGTTAGTAATATAACTACTGAATACTGATTAAGATAAAAATATGAGAATCTAAAAATGAGTGGAATAAAAACTGAAAATTGAAATATAGTTATATAGCTAAAAAGATAAAAAAAAATCTCTACAACATACTTGGTTGAGAAATTTTCATTAATTTAAATAGTAAATTTTCTTATTGTAAAAATACATTATCTTATTTCCATGATAACAATAAACTAAAAGGTAAAAATGTGCATGAGTTTTTTTTTTTTTTTTTTTTTGCGCCCCCCCCCCCCCCCCCCAGAAAAGTAGTTTTCGATACAGTTTACCCCAAGTATTACCTTGTAAATTTATTTGTAATCGCTAAAAAAAATAGTTCAAGTACTAGTCAATTATTTTTTCTTGACGTGAGGAAAATTTCAAGCAGAAAAGTTCATTAGTCTCTTAGAGATAGTGTCCACGGCTTTTCTGAGGTTCTAAGGAAAGCAGTACACATAAACTGAATCTTTCTTTAGAAGTTGTGAAGAAAATTTCCTAAATATGTCTTAAAGGTTTATTTTATGTAGCCAAAATCTTTATTTTTAACCCCCTCCCCCCCCCTTCCAATTAAAGAAAAAAATTAAGGAAGGGGGGTGCGAGAGAAAATTATAATTAAGCCTTTGAAAGCCATATGTAACACTTCCGTAAATGTTATCTATAAATTTTGGTTACGAAATTTCTCAAAATTTGTATATTTTAATGAAGGTCAGTTAAAATGTATAGGGCCTTAATGTTTCAGATTATACATAAAACATACTTTATCTCAAAACATGCATAAACTAACTGAGAGTAATAAAAGGTGCATTTAATTTTTATTTGAAAATTTTATTCTTCATAATGAATCCAATGAAGAGTTTTGCACATACTCCGAATGTAATTATCATAAACGTATTTTTAAAATTTTTGCTCAGACAATTAAGCGTACGTTTCATAAATACTTCTTTGTATAAGAAATCATTCTAATTAAACTTTTATATCGTCATACATTTTAGGGATTCGTAAAAAAAAAATTAAATAAGTTGAAGTCGATAGTAAATTCTTTGGAAATTTTGTATTTAGCGACTTTTTTTAATCTTAAGCTATTTAAATATTGAATCTTTTATTCTATAGCCACATTTTTATAGCTAATCAACGAATTTTTAAATGGTTTATTTATTATCAGAAGTTTCGAGTTCAATACAGAGTAATGTGTTGCACATTACCCAGACTTAAATAAATGAATGATTTCCATATAATGTCAGAATACATCTCTCCCCTCCCCGTATACCATTCAAAATTAAATTTCCTTGTTTAAATAACTGCGTTTGACAAGAGTAAAACTAAACTTTGTTATTTAGAATGTAGCGAAAAAAAAAAAAAAAAAAAATCTGATACTGAATTTAGAATATTGTCGTGATTGGGGGAATGGCAAAACAGAACCATAGCACGAATTTTAGACAAAGCCAGAAAGACTTTTTCAATCTGTCGATTTCTTTATAGACATTTTTAGATTTTTGGGTCTTTAATGTATTTCATAAAAGGGCTTTTTTTTAATGCATCTTTTTCAACAATTTTTTTAAACTTAATAAATTTAAATACATTACGAATAAAAATAACTTCCCTTGAAAATTCTTTTACAGAATCGTAGTTGATGTTGGAATTAAAAGCAGGGTTTATAACTTAATATATACGCGGAATTTCAATAATACTTATTAACCCTATCAGGTTATCTTATTTTTTGACACCTTGTCAGTTCATCATGGGTTGCAGAAGACCAAGGCAATGCTAGAACACGTGATTTTTAATGAAAGAAATGTGATAAAATTCTTGAACTTTCTTGAATACAGGGCAGACAATGAATGTTTCAAAAGAAATTTAAAAATATATTTTATTTTTCATCAGAAATACGCCCATTTCTGTAAAATACAGGCATTGAATAAAAAATTATAATTTTTGAACAAATTGAGATATTTTAAAAATTAAGGTTGCTTAACAAAGTTTAAGTATGGTATTTTTACGAAAAAAGTAATGGGCATGATAGATAGGTATTTATTCTATGTTTGGATTCTGACGAATGAGACATAAGAAAAAAGGTCCGGGTTTCCAATGATCCTCGATAACCTGATCGGGTTTAAAAAAAAATCTAATTGTATGTTAAGTGTTATGTTAATTTTAAATAAAATGCGAGGCGAAATTTTGTCACAGATACTGACAATTTGTGATTAAATTCGGTGTATTATGAGTAACTAGATAAATTGAGATTTTCTTACAGATCCCTCATCAAATTCTGAATTTATATTTTAAATACTTTATCTCAGGTATAACAGTATAAATTTTCAAATTTGTTCATGGCCCACCAACAGCGGAGTATTTCTAAACACAAAGTTTGTGGACGTCTGATGCCGAGTCCAATCCCAGGAGTGGTCTTCTGACTAATTTTTCGGAGTTTTCCGTAGTTTTCTCCGAAACTAGCGTAAATACGGGTAGGACCCCTTAAGCCTAAGACCTTAATGCAGTCAACCATCCTTAACCCCAAAACTGAACCAAAATTTTTTCTTTGTATTACACAGCTGGGTATATATTTATTCTTCGAATGTAAATTTCGATTATTCTCTTCGGAATTTTTTTATAATGAATTCTCAATATAAAGAAATTGTGTAAATTGCATATTTCAATAAAGATATTTTTGAATACAATATTTATTAGATTTTTTTTTTTTTCTCTTTGGTTTATATATGTAGAATATTTTTAGCTCCTGCTTTTAGCAATGTAATTTAAACCCCTGGTAAGAAAAGATAATTTGTCAGGTTTTTAGAATTAAGATACTTGCATTTTCTGAACAATGAAGATTCTTCTTGCACATCATATTTTTTTTTTTTTTTTTTTTTTTTTTTTTTTTGAAATCTTTAACGGAGCTTGACTTCATTATTAAACGGTTATAAATTTTTGCCATTCTATTAATCTGAAAAAAAAAATTGTAGAGTTTTAAGATTATCAAATGTTATATTGTGTGAGTATTCTTTCATAGACATGTTCGAACAAACATATAATCGGTTGTCAAAAATTTGATTCCTATGTTCAATACATCTAAATTTTATGTCTATGTAACAAGCTTTAAATGTTATTTATAGTACTGGAAGAAAATGCTTTTTTGAACTAAACAAAAATTATTAAATGAAGGGTTGAATTACAATTATACTTAATTATTCTTCGCCTCCTGTCAAACATTGTTAAAATATTGATATTTTTTCTTGCAAAAGACTACGTTCAATATAAAAAAAACTTACGGTTAGCTTTCATTTTTGTTACTTCAGCAATCTAATAGCGTTTAAAGAGTGACGCATAGCACAGACTTAGAAATTTCAGTTTTTGAAAAACACAACAGAAAGTTTTCGCTGATTTTTATGTTATTTGTTGTGCTGATATCGAAAACGACCTTTATTTATTCCCATCATAACATGATTATTAGTGAAATCGATATCGCTATTTTTTTCCCTCTAACAATATTGAATGTTCTATCTGGCAATAGTAGTATTATCCATCGATATCTACGTAAAATTTTCGATTATTGCCGTAGAAAATTGCTTTTTGAGCAGTTTTTTTTTTTTTTTAGGTTTCAGTGAATAAAATCCACTGTTGCTAGATCGCGTTTGGTCATTTTTTACATTTCTGCCGTTTCTAAAAGAAAATCACAAATATACTAATTTGTTTTTATTAAGGCAACTCGCATAAAATAGACGAATGAGAAAAAAAAAGCAAATATTAAGTAAATGTTAAAAATCGAATTAAAACTGATAGAAATTTTGAGCTATGGTTTTTTTTAATCGGCACCTAAAAATAAGTTTTTTCTGGAAGAGAGGAGGTAGGGAACCATCTCTCAATATTTTTGCAGACTATGGTGAGGGGAAATTCATAAAAAAGATTAAAAGCTTACTTGGCTTTTACATGAGATCTTTCCGCATATAAATGGTGTGGAAAAGTCTAAATTTGTTTTTCTAAATTTTGAGTAATATGGGGCACGTTTATTTATTTATTTTTTTTTTTTTCCTTTCAAATTTTTTGTAAATGGGAAAACAGATAAGAGATGAAATAATTTACCAACACGATCGAAATTCCGCATCAATATTCTCCGGTCTTTCATTTTTTAAATGCAAATAGCCTTAGGTCTCCAATCTCATTGGCGCATTTAGAAACTTTAAAAAGACATTGAACTGATTGAAGTTACTAAAATAACTGTATATAAAAGTACGTTTCTTGTGACATACGATAGAAAATTATTTCCAGAGGTACACAAAAATGTTAGAAACTATTAAATCTTAGATATATTATTTTGACTGCTCGCGATCAATACTCTCATACAGAATTATATGACAAGAGAACCTTTTCCTAAAACTTGTGTTAAATTCTTTCTTTTATTATTTCTTTTGAAATATTAAAGAAAGATGAAAAATAATGCAGTAAGCAATGGTTAATAGTATCTTCCAATTATAAATATTCGTTCCGTTGATTAAATTTCAAAGACCTATGTCTACGTTTTTATATACAACAAACAGGCAAAAAATATATATATATATACAGATTAACATGTTGAATACATAATCACTGTTAAACGTTGTTGAAAAATGTTAAAAAGTGTTAACACAAATGGAAATGCAGTTTCAGTAATTTCCGATTGTAACATCTAATGCTTCCAAGAGAGCTTCCAATTAGAATTTGAGGTTTAGGATAGAATTAAAGGTTAGAATAAAAGTTTCCAATTGTAACCTCTAATGCTTGTGAATATTTTAGAGTAACCATGTAAATCTGAAGGCTAAACATATTACATACTATACAAAATATTTTTTTTTTTTCAGGATATTGATTATAAGTGCCAATTTCATTATGACCTTTTCTGTTAAAGTTGCTTAAACCGCCGGTGCACGGGTAGGAAAAAACACAATTCTCTTTCAATATTTGAATGGTTACAATATAACACTCAAAAAATAAAATCGCACAATAATAAAAAAAAAAAAAAAAAAAAAAAAAAAAAAAAATAGGAAGTATAAATTTTACGTTTCTTAATTTTTTCACAGAATATATAAATAACGTTTCTCTTACATTGCATTCTAGCAAATAAACTGGGTCTCAGACCCAAACCGTGCACTGGGGGGTTAAATGCAATTTGTCTTTTTTTAAACGCAATGCAATGGATATTTTCGCAGTGTCCCTCTACACAAATCAGTTGTACAAAACTTCACTTTTTCTGTAGGGAACTTTATATAGTGAATAGATCATCATTTTTAAAAAAATTTAAAAATATTACCGAAACTGTGGGTGGTCGGAGAGTGTGGGATACTAGTTAAAATTATATTAGCATTGAAAAATTATTAAAAATTATTTTAAGTTTAGTGTATTGGAAAATGCAATTCATGATATAATATAGCCCTTAATGTAACTGAATATTTTTGTATTGTCCTGGAGATTATAATGCTAATAATACTGCATTCTATAGATGACATGTTTGTGTCTATGAATAACATATTTCAATTTCATTAAGATTTGCACAAATTAAAGTTATTTGTGTGTCTGTTGCCAGCATATCTCAAGAACAAATAGTAGCAGAAATTCCAAACTCGGTATTTTAAATGTGTACCATATAGGGATGCTACAGTAAGCTTTTCATTGAGATGAACCAAATGGATCTCTCAAAAGTATTCAAATACATTACGTCCATGGGGGAAATTGCAGGTAATTAGAGCTTAACATCAATAGACTACACTAAACTAAATGAAACGAATATATATTTTTTGTGATAGTTAGTCAACTGATTAAAAAAAAAAAAAAAAAAAAAAAAAAAAGTGTATGTAGGAGCCCCATCTCATTTCCCCCCCCCCCTTTGGGGAAAGTCCTCCCTCGATGGGAGTAAATTTACATGATGTGTATCTTTCAAAAGAGCTCGCCAATACCTTTTTAAAACGAATGGTTGAACCATCGATCTGCGATAATTTAAAATAGTTATTGATATTTTTTTCATTTTTAACAAGAAAAGAAAAAAAGGATTCAGAATATATATATATATATATTATTTTATTTACTGTTATACTACTTCTGATATGGAAATCGTCTGCATTATCATAAAAGAATTTTTTAAAATTATTTTAATAAATTATTTTTTAGAAGCAGAATTATATTTTAATAACCGAATTAAATTCTATATAAATGTTGGTTCATTAATGAAACGGGGGTTGAGGGGGCGGTAGCTCCCCCCCCCCCCCTCACACAGAACTAATTATCATATAAAACTCTTCCGAAGCCTAATCTGAATTGTTTAACACAGGTTTACATAACAGTACTCGTTATCTTACCTGATAATTTGCAACCTGTATTTATACTATTAAATTTCAGGGTAAGAGAAAGTCGTGTGAGTGACGCACCAGATTATTTTTTGTATATTTACACGTTTGGAGACTTCCTGATTACCGTAGGCAAGTTTTTTAACGTTTGATCTTTGCCTGTGTCTCTTAGAGTAACTTAAAAACGAATAATTTTAGGAGATACAAATGGTGTATTTTGAAGTTAATGAGTTTGCTGCTGGAAAAGTTTGATCAAAATTGATCATGAATGTTGCGTTCAGTGAATGTTGCGTGTGAAAATTGTCTGTATAATTTTAAGTAAACTTTTAATTTTAATAACAGAATTAAATCTATATATATAAAAATGAATGTTTGTCTGTATGTTATTTATAAAATCGTAAACGGCTTGACCGATTTCGATCATTCTTTTTTTGTTTTTTTCCTTATAGGTCAGGGATGGTTTAGGAAAAAAAAAAAATTTGAAAAAATCTTTAAAATTAATTAATATATGAAAATAATAAATTTATTGACTTATATTGACTTAATATAAGCCGTTTAAATTTTTAATTGTTGCCAAAAAAAGTTTACGAGATATATTTATTTATTGTTTTCAGCATAAAATGAAATATGCTTTCATGCGAAAAATAAGAAATTACTAACTGTTAAATTGGTCGATGAGAAAATGACACATTATAAATTTAAAATAAAATAGTAATATTACAAATCTAACATATTTCTTCTGAATTTTATTTCACAGCATTTTTTTTATATACCTCAACTTCAGATTTTTTTTTTTAGTATGGCGAATGAAACACGCTTGGCATAAAAGTTAATTCAGCATTATGGTAAAGGTATTTTCTTATTGATAATTCTTGACAATTTTTTATAATTTTGATGCTGAAGTAGATCGGACATTTTTCGCCAAGGAAAAGATAGAAAGAAATACACAAGCGAAGTGATGACGTCACTGGCCGTTCGTGGATGCAACAAAAATATTTCCTATGTTAAACGCCCATTGGATTTTTTGTAAAAAAATATTAAAAATCGAGGAAAAATATTTCCCGATTTTAATCCCCATATTTAGGTATAGATATGTATTAGTTATCATGTCCATGCATTAGATTAAGTTATTTTTGTTGTAAAATTGACAAAATTTGAATTTTTAATTTCAAAACTCTAGAAAAAAAATGGCAAACTTCCATATTCGATTGAAAACACAAACATTTAATTTCAAAGGATGATATTAACACAATAAATATCCAACTAATATACTGATTAAAAGGGAAATGATAAATATTCTATCATAATTTGAAGTCAAATTTGTTTTCAAATGTCTAAATAAAGTATCTGGTATAAGATACTAATATGTTGTAGCGGAATAGATTTGATATCGGTCATCCTTGGTAGAAAAATAAAATATCGCCAAATTATTTGGCGAACATAATTTAATTCCTTTCAAAAATCATGGTTATTTTAACAACTTATTTTAAGACAGTAATGAATAATATGAAACAATATTTCGTACAATGCATATTACGAAAATATACATCTGGCATGTATATTTTCGTATTACGTTTTTGATCACCAAATACAATAAGCGCCAAGAACGACAGAGTTTTGAAATTTAAAATTAAAATTTTGTCAATTTGACAGCAAAATAACTCAATCTAACACATGCACATGATAACTAATACATATGTGTACCCAAATATGGTGATTAAAATCGGGAAATAATTTTCTTCGATTTTTAATCATTTTTTACAAAAAATCCAATGGGCGATTGACATAGGAAATCATTTTCTTGCATCCACGGACGGTCAGTGACGTCACACTTCGCTTGCGTATAGGAACAATAATCGCATAAATTATATTTTGGTCTAAAACGGCAACAAAAATTTAAAAGTCGCCAAGGGCATTAAGGCTGTACCATGATCAAGTTTACATACTAATTTATTTTTCTATATACCAACTACTATTAACTAAGCATGAAGTATATATAACCACAAAATAATAATAATATTAATAATTGTCTCATGCGATAGAAGTAGCCGATCATAGCATATTATAATATTATATGTGGCTTGAAATTGCTGTCATTCTATGGTTGATCGATTAAATCAAATAAATATAGGAAATAACTTGAGAGCAAATATTACGTACATCACGTATAATGTTGTTCATATGTAACTGGGATTCAGATATAAATGAGCTACTTCAAATTTTTCGATACTGTCCGTATCGAAACTGTTATGTATGATAAGCAACCAAATGGAAGCTCACGGGTAAGCCATTGTCGCAGGCAATAGGGACAGGCACCGGAGATTGCAAGGACGAACAAGGCGCTGCCTAAGGCAGCGGGAACCCAAAGCAAGCTTTTGACCGATTTTAGTTTTTTTTTTTCATAAAGCATATAGAAAAGAGTTTGCCAGCGAAGCGGGCAAAGCCGTCCAAAATTGTTTAAGAACTAAAATATTATTCAACAATTCGCCGGGAAATGAAAAAAAAAAAAAAATTCATTTATTTGTTAAAAAAAAAAAAAAAAAAATTAAAAATTTGAAACTCATAAATATTATATGAATTTCACCACATAGTTAAAATTTTAATTAACCAGTCACCAAATTATTCTTAGAACCAGATTAATATTGTGCAATAGTGAACTAAAATCATACAAAGAAAGGTTTCGAAATAAAATTCATAATTGACGACCCAGTTTTTATACTTCCACAACGCAGTACTGTTTTAGTACAGAATCCCTATGGACGAATTTTAAATTTTTATCGCCATGTTGGCGATAACTTTTTATTTATTTTGGCATTTTATTTTGGATTTCAATGAGTTACAAATTTTTTTGAGTGTACTTTTTCAGACTATGTTTTGCACAGCACCACAATGATAAGGTTTCATTTCATTACATATTATGATCAAGCCGTCAGTTCCCACACATACACATCAAAATTTCCACGTGAACGAAGTCGCGGGTAACAGCTAGTTCTATATAAATGTAGGTGCATTAATGAAACGGGGGGGTTGAGGGGGGCGGTTCGATTTACGCAGAACTAATTATCGTATAAAATTCTTCCGAAGCCTAATCTGAATTGTATAACATAGGTTTACATAACAGTAATCGTTATCTTACCTCTTAATCTTCAACCTGTATTTATAGTATTAAATTTCAGGGTAAGAGAAAGTCGTGTGAGTGATACAGATTTTTTTTTTTTTTTTTCTTTTTTTCCGTCAAGGGTCATTTGGAGAAATAACTAAATATTTCTATAATCTGTAGCAGTTACTATTAAAATCTGTTAAAATGATAAGATTACAGCATGACCGGAGAACAAATTTCTTACAGCTTGATACTGTAAGCTAAGCAAGGAATAAAAAACTTACACTTCATATTCATTATTGCCATTTCCAACTGCACGTGCTCTTTCATTGTTTATAGTTTAATATACCTTTCCTCCGTGATCACATAATGAACAGATGGGAAAACAGACAAATATTAGTTTAACTGAATTCATAATCAATTTTAAACTTTGATGGAAAGTGATAAGAAACGTTTTACAGCAACGAAAATTCAATTTCCAATTGTAATCCTTAATGTATCTGAATATTGTAGTCCAACTTTCTAAATCTTAACGTTGACATACTACATTCCATAAGAAATAGTTTTTAAGCCCATGAAAATAAATATCGATTTCACTGTGTAAAATGTCCAGTAATAAGTTATTTCAATACTAGTAAAGCCCCGGTTCGGTAACGAACCGAATTCCAAATGCGGGAAAAATTTCAATATCAAACTCGAAATGTACAAAACTCGACCTGGTGCTGGCTGCGGGCCAATAAATCAAAGTTTGTTAATGAAACCATTTTTTAATTCATGAAATCAGTGAAGGCAGTGAATGAACTAAGGCTTTTCTCTCTTCGCTGGCCAATATATTTAAAGGAAACTCTTTTCTATATCGCTTTACAAACAAAAATAAAATTTAAAGAAATTATGAAATTGATTTAAAGACCGCTTTTATTCCCCGCTGCCTTCGACACCCACCTACTCATTCGTAGGCTCTCGGGTGTCTGCCCCTATTGCCTGTGACAATAGCTTACCAGTGGGCTTCCATTTAGGTGCCTATCAGATGACAGTATCGAAAAAATTGAAGTAGCCATTTTACATTTGAATCCCAGTTACATATGAACAACACTATACGTGGTGTGCATAATATTTTCTTTCACTTTATTTTCTATATTTATTTGATTTATTCGATCAACCATAAAATGACTACAATTTCACACCAAATATAATATTACAATGTGCTATGATTGGCTACGTCTATCGCATGAGACAATTAATTTTTGTGGTTATAATAGTAGTTGAGTTAGTTTATAGTACTTGGTTTATATTTTTTATGCGCTACTTGGCTTAAAGTGGCTTTTACGAAAGTGAAGTCCTTCACGAAAATTTTTCGATCTATTTCAGCATCAAAATTTTAAAAAATTACCCAGTATTATCAATAAGTAAAGCTCTTTAATGTAATGCTGAACTAGCTTCCATGCCAAGCGTGATTCATCCGTGGTAAAAACATACTATTTAAACAAAAGGGGGAACAAAATCTTAAATTGAGGTATATTATTTTAACACTTTCCAACAAAATTGAAAAGTGTTTGACTTCAGTTTGTCTGTCTGTCCGCGCTCTAACTCCCGTAAATATTTATGGAATTTCTTGAAACTGATATATGTTATTGAAGATCACTATCGGACGTTCCCTATCGAAAATGGAGTTAATACCTCTACTAGTTTGTGTACAGGGGCACCCGAAAGTATTTCAAAGCATTGTGTTTTATGAGAGGTATTTCTATAAACCATATTTTCATACCTTTACTGGAGACATATTTTAATGAAATTGAAACATGTTATTCAAGTTCACTATTGGATGTTTCCTGTTTAAAATAGAGGAAATACCACCATCGGTTTGTGTACAGGGACACTCAAAAGTATTCTAAAGCATTGCGTTCTATGAGAGAATTCTATAAATCAAATTTTAATAACTTTACTTTCCCCGAAGTTTTACGAAATTGAAATACATGTTTTTTATATGCACAAAAGAATGCTTTGCGTAGAATATAGCTTGGTTAGCATTAGATTTACAGGGGTGCACAAAAATATCCAGTTATATTTAGAGCTATTAATAAAAAATTGCTAGAATTGTACTTTCGTTTACGTTAAGCGTTTTCAACTTTCTAACATAATATGATTTCAGTTTTGTCTGTCTGTCTGTCAGTCTGCCTGTCTGTCCGAGCTGTAACTTCCGTAAATATTTATGGAATTTCTTGAAACTGATATGTTGTTAAAACTCACTATCGGATGTTCCTTATTGAAAATAGTTTATACCTCTACTGGATTTTGTACTGGTACACCCGAAAGTATTTTAAAGCATTGTGTTCTATGAGAGGTATTTCTATAAACCATATTTTCATACTTTTACTGTCGACATAGCTGAATGAAATTGAAATATGTTATTCAAGTGCACTACTGGATGTTTCTTGTATAAAATGGAGGAAATACCACCACCGAATTATGTACAAGGACATTAAAATTATTCCAAAGCATTGCTTTCGTTGAGATATTTCTATAAATCAAATTTTAATAACTTTACTTTCCACGATGTTTTAGGAAATTGAAATATGTTATTTATATGCACAAAAAAATGCTTTGCATAGAATATAGCATGATTAGCATTAGATTTACAGGGTGACTCAAAAATATCCATTTATATAAAGAGCTATTTATAAAAATTTGCTATAATTGTACTTTCGTTTACATTAAGCGTTTTAACACTTTCTAACATTTTTAAGTGTGTCTTTGTGTATCTGTCTGTCTGCCCGCGTTCTAATTCCTGAATATATTTATGGAATTTCTCGAAACGGATATATTTTATTGAGGTTCACTATCGGATGTTCCATATTGAAAATGAAGTGAATATCCCTTCTGGTTTGTGTACAGGGACAGCCTGTCGCAAACAGCCTGTCACGGAACATTCTAAAGCATTTGAAAGCATTGTTTTCTATCAATGTTATTTTTATAAATATTTTCCGTATAGAATGTTCCCCATTCAAAATGACATTAATAGGTCCTGTATAACTAGTTTGTTTAAAGGAACAAAAAAAAAAAAAAAAAAAGAAAAAGCCAATGCATTACGTTTTAGGGCAGAATTTTTTGCAAATTATATTTAAAAATTTTCTACTGTAAAAATCATAAAAATATTGAAATGTATTATTAGTATTCTAAAATAATGTTTTGTATACAATATATGATTAACTTTTTGATTTACAAGGCTATACTAAAATATTCAGAGATCAAAAGCTGTAATTATAATCTAATGGCTGCATTCTTTTGCGTTAAGCATTTTTGATACTTTCCAAAATGCCTAAGAGTAATTTTAAAATCAACTAATCTATCTGTATATTTTTTAGTCCTTCTGTCAATTGTGTGATAACATAGGCAAAGAATATTAAGTTATTCGATACAACAATTGCGTACAGTTAGAAAGTTTTACTAATCAATGCGTACTGCATGATTTTTCCTTCTTGTTTCTTGTTTTTTCTTTTTTTTTTTTTTTTTTTTTTTTTTTTTAACTCCATTTTCATATTTTCATGTGCAGGAACAAATTTAATATTTAATTTTTTTTCCCCCGTGTGAAAACATATTTCATTTTATGTTGAAGAAAAAAATTTTTTTTTTTTTTTTGGCAGCAATCAAAAATTTAAAAGTCCATTTTTAAAGCTTTTACCACGTTATTTTCCCATTTTAATTTATTTAAAAAATCTAATCAAAATTTCGTTTCAAATAAGGTACGAAATGAAAGTGCATTTTTTCTAAATCCGTCGGTTTATTTTTCTTATCGATCGGACAATAATTTTTTTTTTAAATTACCTAAGTAGGAAAACCTGGTGGCAACTTGCGTGAGCACACAGACAGACTTAAAAATCTCTTAGCCATTTATATATATATAGATGATTTTAATAAATCACTCATGGATCAAAATACGTTGGCACTGTTTTGAGTGTCCTTGTATACAAATGTACTATTAATAAAATTTTAAAGAGATAGTTTATCTATCTATAACGAATAAATTGTCTTCACGATAACTCCCGAAAGAAAACTCGAAATAGAACCAAATTTGGACAGCGAACTTATTTTACAAATATCTTTGAGTTCGTAAACCAAAATCTTCGGTCATTTTGCTTTAAAGTGGCAGGCACTTAAAAAACTTAAATCCAAATTGTAAAAAGAGTATTTAAGGCCGGATTTCTATGAATTTTGATGTAAATATTGACCACATAAGTCTCAATTAGGTTTATTAATGAACTTTATCCACCATTTTTAACGAAGTGGCGGATATCTTAAATTAAGCGGGGCCACTTGAAATCAGGCTACCGCTTGAAATTTTAAAATCTCGATAACTTCCGAAATAATACTCAAATGGAAACAAATTTAGACAGTGAACTTATTTTATAAATACCTTGAATGAGGTCTTTAACCAAGTTGCTCCGGCATTTTGTTTTTAAGTGGAGACCACTTGAAAATTTCAAATTCAAATAGTAAAAAGCTTATTCGGAATTTGTTTGAATTTTAATGTATACATAGGCCATATAAGTGTCTCAATCAAGTTTATTAATGAACTTTATCCACCATATTTAACAAAATGGCGTATTACTGAAGTAAAAAGTGCATTTAAGACCGGATTTGCTTGAATTTTGATGTAAATATAGACAACATAAGGGTCTCGAAGAAGGTTATTAATGAACTTTATCTGCCATTTTTAACTGAGTAGCGAATATTTTAAAAATCGGGGCATTAGAATCGGGCTACCACTTGTAAATTTGAAATCACCATAACTTCCAAAATAATACTCTAAATCGGCCCAAATTTGGACAGTGGACTTATATTATAAATATCTTGGATGAGTCCGTTAACTATCTTGCTCCACTTTTTTTTTTTTTTCCCAAAAGTGGAGACCGCTTGAAAATTTCAAAATTCATATTGTAAAAATCGTATTCGGAATTTGAATTTTGACGTATTCATTAACAACACATGCGTCAGAATAAAGTTTATTAATGAACTTCGTATGCCATTTTTAACAAGGTAGCGGATATCTTAAGAAGTAGGGCCACTTGAAATCATGCTACTACTTGAAAATTTGAAATCACCATAATTTCTGAAATAATACTCAGAATCGAATTTCGACAGTGAACTTATCTTATAAATATCTTAGATGAGTTTATTAGCCTGCTCCGCCATTTGGTGTTCAAGTGGAAGCCACTTGAAATTTTAAAATCTGCACTGTAAAAAGCGTATTTGAAACCGGATTTGCTTGAATTTTGGTATATACATAGACTATATAAAGGTCACAACTATATCCACCATTTTTACAAAGTGCAGATGTTATAAACTTAGCGAGACTCTAGAGATTCTGAATTAATTCGAACTAAATGTGTGCAGTAGCCCTATCTCACATGTGCTCTTCACATATTTGTTTACCAACTTGGCCTGCCACTTGAAAATTTTAAATTGACATAAAAAGGTATTGACAGATTTGCTTAAAATCCCATATGTACGAATCCTAAATTAATATTTCTACCAAGTCCATTAATAATTTGTAGCGGCCATTTTGTCACAAAATGGCGGCTACTTGATAGGTAAAAAGAAATCAACCTACCTTTCCGAATGAGCAGGAAGATCTTGTTGAAAATTTTATATACTAAAGTTAGTTAAGTTTTCGATTTATTTAAAACAACGCAAACCACTTGCGTTTTTTTTTTAAAGTAATTCATACAAAAATTAATGCCATAGAAAAATCTGTGGGTCTATTCTGTTAATTAAAACCAAGAGCGAAAAATCATGCGGTATGCATTGTTCACTAACACTTTCCAAATGTACGTACTCGTTGTCCCATTTAACCTTCAATGTTCTTTGCTTAGGTTACCGTACGACGGACAAACAGAAGGTAAAGAAGGCAAACGGGTAGATTAACACAATTCATAATCACACTTAAACATTCTTGAAAAATACTTAAAATACATAACATAAATGGGAAAATTATATTCAAGCGATTTTGAATTGCTGCTTTTTAATGTAACGAAATATTTTAGTGTAGCCCTATAAATTTGAAGACTAACGTATCATATTCTATACAAAATATTGTTTCAGCATATTAACAATAAATGCTAATTTCTTTATCATTTTTTATCAAGGTTATTTAAATAAGATGTATAAAACTCTCTTCTAAAACGCAATGCAGTTTTAAAAGTTATTTAGAATTTAGTTTTTGATGTCACAATATAATATAAAACAGCTGTAAAAGCATGTAGATGCCATTTTTAAAACAGAACATTACATAGTGAACTTGAATAGCATATATCATTTTTAAGAAATGCTAAAAATATTTACAAACGCAGGGGACGGGTAGATAGACAGATGTACATTCGGGCAGACAGATACACTAACACAAATCCTATTCACACGTAAAAGTTTAATAGTAAAAAGTGTAATAGTGAAATTTTTTGGGTGCTCCTGTACAAAACTATTAGATGCATTTACTCGATTTTCAATAGAAAACATCCGATAATAAACTTGAACAACATAATTTATTTCATTAAAACTTGTGTAAAGTAGAGCCATTAAAATGTAACTTAAAGAAACGAAATTCTCATTATATGTAATGCTTTAGAATTTTTTGGGTACCCCTATACACAAACCAGTGGTGGTATTTACTCCATTTTCAATAGAAAGCATTCCATAATGGATTAGAATAAACTTGATCAGTTTCAAGAAATTCCATAAATATTTACGGAGTTCGGGAGCAGAAAGGCAGAAGGACAAAAAACTGAATTCGTTAACAGTTTTTAGAAAATTTTTATATGAAATTGACTTTGACATCGTGTCACGCTAGTAAACAAGGCACCTTCATTTTAAAGTAAATGACATTCAGCTTGTCGCTCCTTGGTTCAGTTGGTTAGAGCGTCACGTTAACCCATTTGCATCATTCAAAAATGTATGAAATTGGACCATATCACCAAACTGTTCAGATGACCGATATTTGAATACTCTTGTTCGTGATCCAATAATTTTGTAATAGAAGTTTTTGGACCAGAGATATCAATATCATTAGCTAAATAAATTTTCAATTTCCATACAAAAATTTCTTTGAAACTCGGTTCGGTTTTGTCAAATTGAATAGTTTCTTCTACAATATGTCCAATAACTTCCTGTGTTGAAAATAATTCGCAAACGTTCTTTCTAGTAAAATTTGTAATCTCGTTTGCACCACTAACAGAATTAAGTTTATGCAGCTTAAGTTGATCATTTTTTTTTTTTTTTCTTTTCATTCAAAATTATTTGCACTGTGATCATTGTCAGAAGATACCGCAATAATACAGATACATTTTTTGGATTTGTTCATTTCTTCCCTAAGTATTGGAATCAAAACCTCCCACCTTTTATCAGTTTTAGAATTGTTTTTTCCAAGAAAAGTGTGTTTGCAATCGCTACTTTAAACAACCGCGCACACATGCGCTCCGGTAATACTGGCCAGGAAATTTTGGCGCATATATGCGCTTATAATGCAAATGGCTTAATAACGCGGCGGCCGAGAGTTCCGGCGTGTTAATTTTTGCAGATAATTAGTAGAAAATGTGTCAATTGATACAAGAAAAATTTTCGTTGCTTATGTAGTAGTCTAAAAAGAATTGGAGGAGTGTTAAGTTAAAAATACATAATTTTATTTTTAGAAACTTCTTTTTTTTTAATTTGGATTTTGTCATAGTGTCTTCGTGTCATGCTAAAAAAACAAAGAGCTTTCACTTATGTAAAGAATTTTTACATCGTTCAATGGCTCAGTTGGTTAAAGCGTCATGTTGATACCGCGATGGTGGTGGGTGGATTCGGTCTTCAAACACCGTCGTGTTACTTTTTTGTAAATAATTAATAAAAAAAGATGTCATTTGTTCTAAACCAAATCTTTCATGGCCTACACAGTAATCCAAGAAATTTTGATTTTTTTTTTTTTTTTTTTTTTTTAAAGAAGCTTTTTTTTTATTATTAACTAAAAAGAACAAAAAAAAAAAAAACTGGAAACTTTTTGTTGTGGAGCATTAAAAAGCATAAAATAAAATTTTACTCTTGCAGAGACATGTTATAAGAATTAAAAGTTCCAACAATAAGAAAATTTTAAAGAAGAATGTAGATATTTCACTTTTTACAGATGAAAATTCTTAAATATTCAAAGTGTTTCGAAAAGCATTCAAGAGCAATATTTTTTATATTACTTTTGTGCATTATTTTTCTAGCATGTTCTATGACTTTTTTTTTACTGTTCATTGACTTTTGGTTAGAATGTCATGCTGATAACTGGTTGGTCGTGGGTTCATTCCTCGAAGGGCGACGTGCTTTTTTTTTTTTTTTTTTTTTTTTTTTTTTTCCCAAGGTAATTTAAAAAAAAAAAAAAAAAAAAAGTCAGTATCTAAAAGTAAATATTTAGTTTTCTACACAGTATCCTAAGAAATTTTGATTAGATTTTTAAGAAGCTTTATAATTCAAATGGACAAAATGAAAATTTAAGTAAAAAATATTTTTTTAAGATTGGAAACTTTTTATTGTGAAGCCCTAAAAAGCATAGAATCAAAAATATTGAGGTAAAGACATGCTATAAAGAAATGAAAGTTTTAACACTAAGGAAATTTTAGAGAAAAATATAGATATTTCCCTTTTGCAAGAGATGAAAATTTTTAAATATTCAAAATATTTTAAAAATCTTTAGAGACTTTTTGAAATGTATAGATTAACGAATAATTATACAAAAATCTAATAACTAAAAATATTGGTCTCGAATGCGTTTTAAAATATTAAAAATATTAAAAATTTTCATCTCTTGCAAAAAAGAAATATCTGTATTTTTCTCTAAAATTTCCTTAGTGTTAAAACTTTCATTTCTTTATAGCTTGTTTTTACCTCAATACCTTGTTTTTTACCTCCTTTATTTATTTATTTATTTATTTATTTATTTATATATATAATGCTTTTTAGGTCTTCACAATAAAAAGCTTCTAATCTTAAAAGATGATTTTTTACTTAAATTTTTATTAACCTTGTTAAAAATTTGCATCCTTTTAATTCGGCGAGCTTTATTTGTTAATCACGCTGTTTTCTTGACAAATTTTCCTTCCATTACCCAACTATTATAGGTAATGAAAGAAACGTATTCAGTCGAAAAATTCGACATTGAATTTTTACTCGATTTACATGTTTTTGAGGTCTCCTCGTGAAATTCGGAAAACCAGAAGTGGGTGTAAGTATATCTCATAAAATTGCTCTAAAGATTTTTTTTTCAGAGTTGCTATATTATATAAACAACCTATTAGATATCGTTTTGTACGTATTAGTTGATTAGTTCAAGAAAGTTAATAGGTTTCGTATGTAAATAGGTGAATTTTAGGTCTTGTGTGTTCTTTACTTTAAAAACGGCTTATATATATATATATATAGATAGATAGATGCCACATTAAGTTCTCATTTCATAGCCTGTCATATTTAGTTATTTTCTCGTCAACAATTAACTTTACTAAATTTCGGTGAAAGTCAGTATCTTAAAAACGGCTTTGAATCTTGAATCTTCGAAATAGTTCCTACATAAACACCTTTTTAGACATTCTTTCGTACGCATTCCGTAGCTTTTAAAGGACATGTAAGGTTCATGCTGATTGGGTATGCCAGGGTCAGATCTCTGTAACAAGTTTTCTTTTTTTTTTTTTTTTTTTTATTAGGTAAATTAGGTTTTTGTGTTCACGCACACCAGTTTTTCTTCATAGGAAAGTTGCTAGATGTCTAATTTCTTTAGTCAGTTTTATGTCTTCTGGCCAAATCATTATCAAACCTGCACAATTACGCGTAACAATGGGTAAGGGAAGTTTTTACACATCAGATATATTTTTACAATTATATTATGACGAGGAGAGTAATTCCTGAAATATTTTAAACCTCTTATAAGATTTGATGGCCGAATGAAACACCAGAGCAATATCATAATCTACGCATATCATATTCCATACAAAACATTATTTTACCATAACAATGAAAGTCAATTCATTGTGATTTTTACAGCATTAAATTGTTTAAGTATGAATTATAAATGTTTATCCTAAAACACAATGTATGGTGTTTTGTGGGTATTCCTATAAACATATTAATGCTATTTTAAATACTGAAAATTCCACAGTAAATTTGAATAAAATATTAAAAATTCTGAAAATATTTACAAACGATCGGGGTGTGCAGACGAATAGATAGGCAGACGGGCAGACAAATACACAAATTAAAAGCATAATCACGCTTAAAGATTTTTAAAAAGTATCAAAAACTCGTAATGCAAACAAGCATGCCATTTAAGCAATTTTTTAGTAATAGCCCTTAATGTAAATAAATAGCTTTATGCGCCCTTGTAAATCTAATGCTAATCACATTATGTTCTAGAGAAAGTCTTTTGTGCAGATGAATAATATATTTCAATTTCATTAAGATTTGTAGAAAGTAAAGTTATTAAAACTTGGTTTATAAAAAAAAAAAAAAAAAAAAAAAAAAAAAAAAAAAAACCCTCATAGAACGCAAAGCTTTGGAATGTTTTCGGGTGTCCCTGTACAGAAACCGGTGGTGATATTTTCTCCACTTTCTATAGAGAACGTCCAGTAATAAACTTGAACTAGTATCGCCCAGTGGTCGAAACTCGACCATTTTTTTTTTTTTTGCAAAGCGAGGCAAAGCAAAGTTATTGCCTTGTCCTAAACGGAATGCAATTGCAACGCAGCTGCGTCAATTGTTTGCCGATATTAACTCTAACTGAATCAGCAGAGTTTTACTTAATATAACTATTTCTCTCTGTAGATGTTAGCCTTTCCTAAAATGAGAGAAAATCGCAACGTGAAAACGCAGATTGTTGTGTGATACAGCACAAAAGCTAATAGGTACCATGCCAAACGAAGGCCCAACCAAGTATCAAATTCTGTTAAATTAATTCGATTGGTTCATAAAATACAGTGTTTGAACAAAAAAAAAAAAAAATATTTTTTTTTCAAAAATGGTCGAATTGATTTCGGGAAATTTCAAAATGTGTAACTTTATCGAAAACTGAAAATCTAAAACTTTTCTGAATCTTATATTTTCTACTTATATATGCAAAGGAAAGAGTAATAAATCCACTTTTTAAAAAATAAAAATAAGTAGTCAATTTCACTTAATTAAAATGCAAGGAAATCTCAAAACGTGTAAATTCATCGAAAACCGGAAATCAAAAGTTTTTATGTATCTTCTACTTGCTTCTTCTGACCACAAAAGCTAGCAATAAAGACACTTTTTTAAAAAAATAAGTAGCCAATTTCAGTTAATTGAAACGTAAAGAAAGCTCAATGCAGCAGTTAGTAACAAATCCATTTTCCTTTTATTTAGTATATTAGTTGAATATTTATTATTTAAATATCACCCTTTGAAATGAAATGTCTGTTTACATTCGAAACTGGAAGTTTGCCTTTTTTTTTTTTTTTTTTTTTTTTCTGGAGTTTTGTGATTTTTAAATTAAAATTTTATCAATTTTACAGAAAAAATAACTCAAACACATGTAGACAGAAACTTATATATAACTATACCCAAATATCGGAATTAAAATCGGCAGATAATTTCCGTTATTTTTTAATATTTTTTTACAAAAAATCCAATGGACGATTAACATAGAAAATCTTTTTCATGGCTCCATGGACAGACAGTGACGTTATCACATTGCTTGCGTATAGTAATGCTACAGTCGGCTGCAAAATTATTCGAGCACTAGCCAATAATTCCTATATTAAAAAAGTACATTTAAGACTGTTTTGTTAAATAAATCCTTGTCGAATCATGTTCTTAGACTGACTAAGAACATGACTCGATAAGGATTTATTTAACAAAGCAGTATTAAGTGTACTTTTTTTATACAGGGATTATTGCTAGTGCTCGAATAATTTTGCAGCCGATTGTACATTATACAAATTACTGTGTCTATGAGCTTTATTAAATTGCCATATTTCTACTTTTAGGTATTTTTTAATGTAAAAGAAAACGCGTATAAAGGGGAAAAATGGGGGAAAATGCATAAAAAAAATAAATGTATTTTTAAACTTTCTTGACATCGTAAGAAAATAATATTTGTATTCGCACCTTTCGGCTAACCGTACCTTTCGAATGATACCATTTTCAACCCTTTACTCCCATAATTAATATGTTAAAAAGGGACTACAAATTTTATGCTTGCCTATTAATATATAGATAACATATATTTCAATTTTATTAAGATTTGTGTACAGTAAAGATATTAAAATGTGGTTTTAGAAATATCTCTCGTAGATCAGAATACTTTGGAATACTTTCGACTACTCTTGTACAAAAACGAGTGAAGGTATAACCTACATTTTCAATAAGAAGCATCCGATAGTGAATTAAAATAATATATACGTTTCAAGAATATCAAAATCAGTTTCAAGAATATCGGAATAGCTTGAATAACATACATCAGTTTCAGTCCATGAATGTTTACGGGAGTAAATATTCACAGAATTTATAATGAATATTTGCAGGAGTTAAAAGACGGACATATGGACAGACAGGTAGATACAGACAGACAGACCGACCGACCGAAGTCATTGACATTTTTCAACCTTGTTAGAAAATGTTAAAAGTAGTGATTTGGTAACTTAATTTAACTTACAAATTCGTAATACAAACATTTCCTAATTCTTAGGTTGGTACGTTAATGAATAAAGCCATAATAAACGAGAATGTAGTTTATTTTCGGATAACCCTTTTTTCCTTGTATATAAATGATGTCCAGGAAGACGAATGTGCCATAGAAGATTCCTATGTATGACATCTTGTTCTAATATAAACTCGTCGTTTGATTATGTTTATCCACATGTTTTTTCATCCGATAAAAATAGGTTTATTCGTGACATCAGTTGCTTATTACTATATAAATACATTCAATTAAAATGTATAAAAGGATTATATATGAAAAGTCTAGTTCTTTAAATGAACAAAATTTTAGGATTAGAAAATAAACCAAATTGCGTATTACTTTGAAACTATAAGGAAAATAGCTTATAGGTTCTCAAATGTGACTTAAGATCCTTACCAAAATTAACTGCAAAAGAAGAAAAAAAAATTGTATGTATTGAGATATTGGCCGAAAAAAAGGGTTTGATAAACGATTCAACGTAATTATAAATTATTTCTTCCAATTTTGTATGTAGTGGAACTATACTTATTTTTAGATTTTCAAATGCACCCTTACTTCAAAAATATTCAGAACCACTCTTTTTATTTTAAGTATTCGATGGTAATACAGATTTTCTTTCTAATTTTATTAAATGCATAACTATGTTTATTTATTTTGCAGCCATGGCAAACGTTAATATCAACCTATTCGAAGACAACGGTGAAGGTACCTAATTTTTGCTTTATTAATTAACATTTTTATTCTCTTTTATATACTTATTCGTTTCATAACATTTATTTACTTATTTTTAAATCCCAATGTAATCTCTCTCTTTGTTGTATGATTTTGTAAATGTAATTTTCTTTTAAAAATCATATTTATTTATCTTTTTTTCACAAGACAATTCAATATGATTTTAAAAATTCTTTACTTTTGGATCATGTTTTTGTCAGAAAGTATTTCTTATGAATAATTAGATATAGATGAGTGAAAGAAGATGTAAACACCTTCTAAATTTCATGTTTTCTTGAATATTTGAAGAAATATTTGATGGATTCGCTTTCAGTTAAATAGATGTGATAATCACATAATGACACATAAACATTCGTTATTTGATAATAAATTCTAAAAATGAAATATTTTTATTGTGCGCGGTCAGATAAGATTATTTTGTAAAATACTCATACTACATGAGATATATTTTGGGTGTTATAATCCTTATCTACTCTATTAAGTCAATTTTTTCAAGATATTATACTGGTTTAAAAAGTCCGCATAATATACAAATTTTCAATTTTTTAATGAATGTTTTTGTATGAGTACGTACTTTATATATCAGAATGTGGTTTTTGTGTGAGAATTCATGCTGTTCAGAAACAAATGAATATAGATAATTCAAAAATTCCTCGTAATTAAAATTTTTTTTCTACAACATATTTAGATTTCAAATATATTATTATTTTTTATTTATTTATTTATTTATTTATTTATTTATTTTTACAAAATGATTATAAATGTTTTCTTTCGGCTTATTTCTTCGCCGCTTTTAAATTTTTTGTCAAAATCTTTGCCAAAATATGTGTAGTAAAATAAATTCCTTTAACTCTTAAGGTTTCTGGAGCATCTATGAAGTATTAATTTAGATAATGGATAAGACATAAAAAAATTGAAAATATTCAAATTAATTTGTGATGCATTTGTATAATCATTGGTTGGCAATGTGTAAAATCTTTAAATAGTATATGCACCTTCTATTATGCTTTTTTATTTAATAAAAACCACAAATAGGTAACTTTGTCTTTTAAACCTTTAAATTCATGTCATGCATTATTCCTGCATCGAGTCGGGTAACCGGATTTTACCCGAACCCGACCCGCGGGTCGGGTGGACAGATTTTTTTCTCTTGCGGGTCCGGGTCGGGTTGGCTTTTTTTTTTTTTTTTTTTCCTTGCGGGTTTGGTTTTCAACAAGTTGGGTCGACTTGAGAACACCTTTCAAAATATTTTTTGCAATTATAAACATAAATTTATAGGCATGTTTACAACTATGTAACTAATTTAAACATTCTGCACATACTAGACATGTATCGGTTGGTTGTTTAGTTAGAGGATTTACAGCCTATTGACTCCAGATTTGTGCTAGGCCTATAGGAGGGATGCCCTCCGTTTGAGTCTTTCTAAGGGGTCCTAACCCGTATTAAAGCGTGTTTCGGAAGAAAACACTAAAAACTCCGAACGGCTAGGTCGCTGAGTTTAATTTGGAATCGAACCAGACACCTCCCATCTACCAGCTTCGAGCGCAGAACCGCTCGGCCGCTGGTGGGCAGACATGTACCGGACCTCCCTATTCGTATCCGCGGATATCCACCAGAAAAATAGATCCGTATTTGTATCTGGATCTGTTTTCTTTTCTTCAACGAAACTAATATCTTTTGTAGAAATTGAATGAAAATTAGAAATGTATTTTAAATCTTCCTCGACTGTCGTTAATACATAAATTAAAGAAATACAAATACAGTATAACCTCGTATTTACATTCTGGAAATTGAAAAGATTTCGCAGTTTAAAAAAAAAAAAAAAAAAAAAAAAAAACCTTGTAAAGTACTGTTTTCAGTAAAGGAAAGTATTAGATTCTATCAACATTTGGTGTCTACCGCTCGACGGGTGGCACTGCTATACAGCGATTTCTGCAATTTCTGGGGAGGCTATATCTCGGGTTCTGTTGCGTGTAATCCAACAAAACTTGATATGTGAGAAGACCAATATGAGATGTTATGATGATTCAATTTGAATGCCTATCAGCCAACAGGTGGCGCTGCTACACAGCGATTTCTGCAATTTAAGGAAAGGCTATATCTCAAGAACTACTGCACAGAATTTCATATAAATTTGTATGTAGGTGCCATTTAATATATTAGTGCCTGTCAACTTTTGGTGTAAATCGCTCAACCGGTGGCGCTGCTACACAGCAATTTCCACAATTACAAGGAAAGCTATATCTCATGTTCTATTGTGTATCATCAAACAAAACTTACTATGTGAGAAGGCGAGATTATGAGAAATTATGCTGACTCAGTTTGAGTGCTTGTCGGCCAATAGGTGGCGTTGTTATACTGCAAAAAATCATCGATAACAGGATGGCTATATCTCAACTTGATACCTCGTTTTGCACGATTTTTAGATGAATAAGTAACGTTGATTTATTTTTCGGGGTTCGGAACGGGTACGGGTCGCAAAAAATTCTCTGTTGCGGGTTCGGGTCGGTTTTCGGGTTGATTTTAAAATTAATCAGTCGGGTTCGGGTCGGGTCTATCATGCATTATTGTATTTCTCGGGAAAAATCCTTATTTCTCAAACCAACAACCCTGGATAATATGTTTATGCGATTTAATATTGGAAATAGCTTAAAGGAATTTTTTAGACAAGTTTTATATATATGTGTGTATACATGTACAGGGTCGTTATAATTAAACTACCCCTATAAACATCATCCTACAGCACAAACGGGTGGACCGAATGCAACAAAATTTGGTACACAGACTGTACAGGAGAGACGCTCATGGAATTTCGAAAAAAAGAAATTAGTTCTAAATTGTGCACGAGAGGGCGCCGTTTCCGGAAAAAAACTTTAAATTTAACACAATAAACGACCAAAACGGAATACAGATGCAATATTAACAATCCAGAACAAGAATGATGAGTAATAAAATGTAAAACCGAGAAAAGCTGTCAGTTCTACGGGAAAAAAAGGAAGCTTTAAGCAAAACTGTTTAAGGTATAAAACGTTGTTTTTTCCTTACGTATACTTAATGTGGTTCAATCACAAGTTGATCAGAAACTAACCAATAAACGTTAATATTGTTTCTGTATTCAGTTTTGGTCATTTATTAACAAGCTTTTATTAGCTTCACCTGTATGTTTGTATATATGTTTGTAACCGCTCTGGGAGAAAACAAAAATCTATATTGTAAAAAAATACTTTCCCTACGTGAACACCGTGGCGTTAAGGTAAAGGTCCGCGCTACGATCCTAAAGGTCTAGATCCCCGTCAGATTTTTTAAAAATGGTTTTTGTTTAATTCTAAGTTATTTTAATTAAAAATTTAAATGTATGTAAATATTATGGTGTGTCACTCACACAATTTTCTCTTACCCTGAATTATAATACTAAGATATTTTGTGCTTTTTAGTTCACATTTCTATAAAAGCGTGTTATTTTTTAAAACTATAATATTATTGTGTTAAATTTAATGTTTTTTTCCAGAAAAGTCGCCCTCTGGGAAATATTTTGAAACAATTTTTTGAAATTCCGTGAGTGCATTTCGTGTATAGTCTATATATCAAATTTAGTGGCATTCCGTTCACCTGTTTGCGCTGTAGGATGCTGTTTATAGGGAAAGCTTAATTATAACCACCCTGTGTGTGTGTGTGTGTGTGAGAGAGAGAGAGAGAGATATATATATATACATATATACACATACATACATATGCAGAGAGAGTGAGAGAGAATAATTTATTGCAATACGATTTCGATACGTATTCGGTATTTTTATTTTTATTTTTTATTTTTTTTTCAATTTCAAAAACTATCAATAAATTGAATCATGTGTTTAGTATTAGCCCATTTATAGTAATTTGTTAATTCTTATCTTTGTTTGTGTATATTCCTAGGGGCTGATGATCCAAGCCCAATGGATATCAGTCGGGAGCTGCCACCCGACAGTGAGTGTTCTGTTATTTTCTTATTTCTTTTGGCCAGTTTCAATAATGTCGGTGTAATCAAAATCAGTTTAATATAATAATAAAAAAATGTGTTACGAAATTTTTAAAATGTGGAAACCGAACCCAAAATATTTTTTGCTAGTACAAAAAATCAAATAAGCCAAGCATATAAAAATAATTATATACACTGGACATAATATATAATTCGGTGGTGTGCGTTATAATTCTTTTTACATTAATAAAAAGTACCATATATGTATGCATATGTATATGGACTGAAATACGACAATACTGTGTTTTGCAAAAACTTAGCAAAAAATATTTATTTAAAAAATAAATTAAATTCAAATATTTAACTTTTTTTTTTTGACTGATCCCAGCTAGCAAAATATATTTTTTTTTTTCTGTTTATTACTTAACTAGCAAACCTGTACGAAACTTCCGAAATTAATTTTTTCTTTTATACCTTTTAAAATTTTAAACTCGTAAATTTCATACCAATTTTACCACCTAATTTTAATTTACAAAAATTATTATAACCAAAATAAGTCTGTGCAACAGTGAAACGAAAATCATTCAAAGAAAGGTTTTAAAATATAATTCATGGTCGACGACCCAGATTTTGTTCTTTCAATTTTAGTACAGGACCCCCATGACGCCTTTAAAATTGTTGTCATGTTGGCGATCATTTTTTACTTGTTTTGCACAATTCTTTGTTTAAATAATAATAATTTCTCTGTTGATATATATTTTTTTTTTTTCAGTCAACTAATAATTCATATTCTGTATGTATCTTTGAAGTATTGGTAAATTTTAAATGGCGCTTGCAAAGATTCTGTAGATGAAAATTTTAAAAATACATTTTCCATAAAATCTTCCCAGAAATACGTCGTCTTTTTTTTTTTTTTTTTTTTTTTTTTTAAATGGATCATTGAGCTGAGTCCGCGTGCTTAAATATTGTTCATTTGTAAATATTTTTTATCTTCGCGTTTGTTTTGAGAAAATATAATCGAAACTGGTCCATCTTAGAGAAATATTATATAGCTTTTTCTAAATTTTTATTTCTTCTTAACATTATATTATATAATTACGTTAATTTGCGCTTTCTCCATATTATGTATATATTTCCGATACCTGTATTTTACTTCCATTACCATGGTACCGTAGGTAATGAAAATATTGTGTTTGGATCAAGAATTAGATAGCTAGTTTTCATCTGATTTCTACATATTTTAAGGTCTCTTGAAACCAAAACAATTGTTTATGGCAATTGCTCAATACGTCTGTATGTGTAAAAAAAAAATCTTCTGTATCATATTTCTGAAACTAAAAATATTAAAACAAAGAAACTTCAGAATTGAATTAGGACTGATTTACAGATGATATTTGTTTAAACTTCTGGTGAAAAATGGAAAAACAAAAGTACGTCACGTGAAACCGGAATTCTGACTATAAGTGCGTGTATCATCAAACGTTAAAAAACTTGACTACGGTAATCAGGAAACCTCAAAACGTGTAAATATACACAAAACAAGCGATAAATATTTAGCTTAAAACATACATTATTTACTATATCTCTATGAGGAATTTATTTCAATTCCCGAACAGCTTTCCTGTAAATGGTAAAATAGTTTTAGTAAAGCACATCCACTAACAACAAAAAACTGTTGTGGCAACCACACGACTTTCTTCTATATTTTCTTATACAAATTCACTCAGTAAAAGTAATTTATTAAAATCATTTTTAAAAAAATTATCTTCCATGATAATGCTGGCGATTTCCATATTGGAGAAGTAGTATAACACTAAATATCCCAAATCAGTTTAATTTATTCTCAGTATTACATTTTATATATATATGTATATGTATATATATATATATATATATATATATATATATATATATATATATAGAGAGAGAGAGAGAGAGAGAGGTGTTAAAAGAAAATTGATAACTTCATTTTAAATTATCGCAGATAGATGGTTCAAGCATTCGTTTTAAAGGTATTGGCGAGCTCTTTTGAAAGATACCCATCATGAAAATTTACTCCCCTCGACCCCATGGGGGAGGCGAGGCTCCTACACACAGAACAGATATAATTTAGATACACATTTACATGATTAGCAAAATTTTAAGAATACTCTACAAAAACAAACATACGACCCTCTTAAAATATATGTATTGTATCCTCACGTAAAAACCAGTTACAGATACAAACCTACATTGCTAAAAATTTCTGTAAATTTAAAGTAAATATTTATCCAGAGTCTCTGTAAATTTGCAGTAATTCTTAGTTAAATGTGAGTAATCGAGATTCTCAATTTTTATTCTGTATTTTTACCTATTTTATTATTTAAATTTTTAATTAAAATTAAAAATGACGGTTTCTACTTTAAAAAAAGCATTCTGTCCGAAATATATTCTCGCCATTGATTTATTAAATTAATAATAGTTATTAAAGTGAATGTATAAAATAATTTTTTTAACATCTCCGTTTATTTTTCTCTGTAATTTTACGTAAGACTTAAGATAATGCATTATACAGAGTTTTCTGTTGAAATTTTTACCAGTGCACAGTGTTGTGAATTAATTCATTATTTATGTGTTTGTATATATTATTATTAATCTTTTTATATTTCAGATATATTGGTATAAATATTTTTATTACATATATATAATCTAAATCTATACACATTTCTCAGGTAACGGCAGTAGTAGGGAACATTTTAAGGACATTTTCCAGTTCTTGGGTATTTTTTTTTTTTTTTTTTTTTTTTTTTTTTTGTGACTCAACTAATAATTGATCTTTCACTCCTTTATTACCTCTTTCTTTACCTGTCTGTGCTATGAAAATTGCTAAATGTAGCATTTTCAAAAATTTTGGAAATAATTTTTTCTGAAATTTCTTAAAATGAGTATGCATTAGACACCCTTTTTGTTCCGATAGTGAAATTTTTTAAATTTTTGCTTTAATTGAATGCTACTACACACCCCCATTTCTTGCGAACAGTCCATACATTTAGAAATTTCTTCCAAAATACAACATAAATTGGACCACATGCGGCTAGAGCATGTTTTACGACGCAATACTACTTCGCTATGAGTACCTGGCGATGGTTTGGGAAACACCTTTGAGTATCGTATGAAGAAACAATATCACACATTTTGTTCCTCTCCGTATAGGATGTTTTCCCCACTTCTGTGACCCTCAATGGTATTATTTTGGATGGTACACATGTGGTGATAAAGCTGTTCGGTTAATTCCTCCTCTTTTTGTTTTAGCATTGACACTTTCTTTCATTGCGTAGTATCATTTCCGATTTCTTTTTCTTTTTTTCCCCCATTTCTTACGTTAAATATATCTTTGATTTTTATGCAAAGCAAGCGTAATTCTGATTGAAAAAAAAAATAATCTTGACACAAATGTCATTTTATGTATGTTGAATGCATGTCGTGCAGCTCCTCAAAAACAAACTGGACCGATTTGAATCAAACTTGACACAATTATTGCACTTGGCCATATTTGATGTATTATGGGTGTTTTAAACTTCTAATGAATGCGCAGTAGAAGGGTGTTTTTGTGTGGAAAAAACTCACTTGAAAACGATATTATTGTAGGATTTCTTCAATAATAATGTTGTTCGTAATTTCAAATTTTATATATAGGCTACTTCTAATTCATATATTCTACCTAAGCAGAGGTTTATAATAATTCCAAATTAAAGAGGGATTAAATTATTTTGAAAAAAGTTTTAAAATTCTGCTTTCGTTAAAATTCAATTTTAACATTTTACTGTGAATAAACCAAAATAACTTAGTATCTTCATATAAATAAAATCGAAATAATAAGATTATAATATATTAGTATGACGACTCTTTCAGAAAACTTTCCAACTGAAGGTCTATCGTTTTTTCGATCGTTTCTTTGATTGTTTTTATCGTGCATGTATATAAGTATATTGTTTAGTAAATAACATATTCATTTAAATAATATTTTTATTCGTTGTTTCTTATAATTTATAGGCGTTCAACGCTACTTCTACTTATCCATCTGTAACCCTGCACCATATCGGCAGGTCACCTTCGAAATGGAAAACATGGAGTCTGGCAGCCGGCAAGACCTGAGTTACGATTTCGCTAGTGGTGTATATAAAGTGCACTACTAATTGCCGGCCATTGGCACGTTCAACGTACACCTCAGGTCGAATGGTCGAGCTGTCCATTCCATTGTTTTAACAGGAGAAGGTAAGCTATAAATGTTTATTCAACCTTAAAAAATCCTGCAAATAATTCTTACGATATTTTATGTATATTTAAAATTTAAACGAGTTTTAAACAAATAAAATTTTTTGATTAACAAATAATTAACATTTGAATAGAATACACACACATAACATCAATCATAAATAAATATTTAGCAATATTTCTTCCACGACATTATACATTACTATATTGATGAAACAGTATTATTTGATACATTTGCGTTTGAATGCAAATAACTGACAAAATAGTCGAAATTTCAGAATATGAGTTAACAATAGATTATTTAAACGAAGATTTTTATTTTCTATGGATTTCACGATCATTCAACTCATCTTCATTTTTAGATAGTGAGGTTTCAAAAATACAGATCATTCATCTCAATGTTTTTTTAAAATAAATCCTTTAGTCTCAAAAATCAAGTCATTTTGAAACATTCTTAAAATTACATACATTATGCAAGTTAGGTTATTTATGTCTGTCATCTTGTAAAGTAAAATATAAAACATCTGCTATAATTGCTTGAACCTGAAACAGTTTTTCTGCGTGATTACTTGCAAAACTAATTCCAGTAATGTTTTGAAAACTTTTCCAAAATGTATAAATAGAATAAAATAAAATACTTGTTATGAACTTGCCAACAAATTTCGAGATAATAACGTATTATTGACACGTTTTGCAGAATTAGTCTCTTAAATGATCTAAACTAAATTGCAACATACGAACATGAAAGTTATGGAGCAACGCATGTATATTCTTTTAAAACTGAAATGGAGGGGGGGGGGAAGGGGCATTATTATCGATATGATGCAACAATATGGTATTTATAAGTAAAGTGGTAATAATCGGACACTGTTATGAAATACATAAAGTGTTAAGAGACGGCTCGTGTTAGAAATAGGTTGCGTAAAGAGCCCAATTATGAAACAATTTCCGTTGATATCCCTTTATAATCATTTGCAATGCTTTTTTAGTATAAAAAAATTTACAACATGTAGATTCTTCATCTTCCAGTAAGATTCTGAGGTAAGATTCTGGTCCAACTTGAGTGAAAAGAACTATGAAGCATTTCCAGGGACAAATTTCTCATCCTTTACATTAACATTGCGTCTTGTATTATTATATCGTAGAGCAGAATGCCTTCTTTCAAACTACTGTAGTCAGTTTTTGATAGGAGCATTGAGTTTCTTAATCTTTCCCGAGGAGTTTTCTTTTTTCTTTTATGTTAGATGCAGTTCACTTCACATCAGCAAGAAAATGTGTAAAATAAAAGTATAAATTTAGGTTAAAGACAGCTATTACTGTGATTAAATTAGACGATAAATTTTGCAAAAACCTAAGCAGTTACATTTACAAAGAAAAAAAAATATTTCCATGTGTAACACTATACTAATATTTAATGAACTTTTGTATTGTCATGCTTGAAATCGCTATGTGAATTGATAATTAAGCTAATGAATAAGATAAAATAAATTTCAACCCAATCAAGAGGTCGAAAAGAACACCATTAATGTATTGAAAATATTGTTCATGCTTAAACTTTTAAAAATTACTTAAGTTTCTCGCGAAATAAATCGGCCAGGAACTGAATTGGAAAAAAAAAAAAAAAAAAAAAAAAAAATCTAGTTTAGTTTAGCAGAAATGGATGAAGATCTCCCTGTTGAATGGAGTCAAATGGATCTCCCTGTTCTGAGTTGAGCAGCTTTCAAAAACTATCGTTTGAGACTTTTGGTCTTGCAATGAGAGGTTTATTATTATTATTACAAGGCATAATCTAATGTATTGGCTGTATCATGTTTTGGTATTTTACCATATGCAAATTATAGATCCATATTTAAAATATGCAAATTATAGTACCATATGCAAATTATAGATCCTGAATTGGAAAAAGGAAAGTGATGTCACTGAATTTATTTTAAGATATTGTATGAAAATTCAAAAGTTAATTTTGGAATTTATAATATGGAAGAAGGGAGTAATTTAAAGTAAAAGTTTGAGAGGTGTCTATTGATAAACTTCGTGGAAATAGTGTTAAATATGGTACATGATTTGTTTAGTTGAGTAACACTGAAAACTTATAAACTATGTATGTATATACATAATGAACTGTAAAATTTACTAGGTAAATATGACTACATACACATAGGCATACAAATATTTATTATGTTTCTTATTTGATTATATATATAATTAACGTCTTCTGTATTTAATAAAAGAAACATGCATATATTACCCCAGTAGCACATAACGTTGTTACAACTAATTTTTCATTATTCAGACTTATTTATAACGCTATAACAATGTTATATGCTACTTGGGTTACTCCTTTTGAGAGATGTAGAATGCGATTTGATTTTTATTTTTTATTTTTATTTTTAAATTTCTGACCAAGAATCTCTCTCGCTCCCTTTGTATGAAAATATTATGTGATAACTGTCTCAGAAACCACTGCACAGAACTCTCTCTATATATATTGCTATGTCGTTGCATTTTCTTATAAATTAATGTCTATTAACTTTTTGTGAAATTCGCCCAGAAAATGGAGTTGCTGTCCTGATTTTTTAAATTTTTAACGTAATGGTATAGGTAACATTTCCTAAAAATAAGCACAGCGAGAATTATGTCATACGAATCAGTATGAAATATCAGTAGAAAATTATTTATAATAAAAATTTCCAAGTTCATTTTTTCTTTGAGAAGTAGAAGCAATGCATCCTTCCAAGGGGCGTACACCTCCCTTCTGACGGGGTCAAATTTGCAATATGGGTATCTTTCAAATGAACTCGTGAATATCTTTAAAACGAAAGGTAGAATCATATATGTGATAGAAGGAAAAAAAAAAGATTATTTTGTTTATACCTTTTTAAGAAAGCATATCTTTTAAGATATTGTAGTAGAGCATAAAATAAACTTTGTTTTGCGTTTAGGGCAATACTTTTGTGGGGAAAAAAAATCGTCTGGATTGATTATGGAGGATAATTGTAATCAGTAATAAATACCTTTAATAAATTATTTCTTCTGGGTAAATTTTATAATAAATTACAGAAGGAAGTCTTGTGAAGGGTCCCAACATGCGAGTATGATTCTAAATTCATAGATATTCCAAAGTATTTCATACATCATTCTTTTTTATTAATTTTATATTTTAAATATAAATAATAGTAATTTTATAGCATGATTTATAATATACCCTTTATGTTACCCATATTATCTCCATTATATTACTATTAAACATGTTACCCATAGCAGTTGTGAAACTACAACTCTTATGTACAGAGAAATATATGTGTGTATATATATATATTTACTTGCATACTGTTATTTCCTTGTAAAATTATCCCATACTTCAAGGAATATCTGGAGGTAGAGTTATCTTCTGGACTGGTAGAAAAACAATAAAAATAAATTGTTTGCTTTTAAATGAAACAGTTAGCTGAATATTTATTCGAGAAATCTAAAGAAATATGATTATTAGAAATATGCAAAATCCTTATTCTTTGAAATGCAAATGTGTATAAAATATCAGGGAATCTATCAAAATATATCACTATACATAGACTCCAAAATGTTTTAGGCAACACTTTTTTAGCAGCCGTAATTGTAATTTGTTAAATGATTGTATTGTAAAATTTTATTTTATTTATATATTGTTACAAAATTGTAAATAATTGTGTTTATTTCTGTATAAATTCTTTCAAAGAGGCTTAGTAAGTTGATAAAGTGCTAATTTTGTGCATTTCTAGTCGTTTTAGCGTTGAAATAGCCTTATTTTCCCTTAAAAACGCATTAAAATGCCCCAGTAATGCAGGTAATGGATTTGGCGCCAAATTTGCGACTTTTTCCCACCTTGGCGATTTTTTTGGCGATCTTGGCGAGAAAATCCTTATATGGGATATACCAAATATGGAAGCTGTAAGTTGATTGGTTGACCACTTTCTAGAGTTTTCTCGAAAAATCTGTGTTCCATGGAACAGTATATAAGGAAGCGCTTTCTCGCCAAGGCAGTCAGTTCAGTTTAGTCTGTGATCAGAGTCGATCAGCTTGCATTGAGCCTCTTCGAAAGAGTCTTGCTTTAAGTGTTATTTCTATACAGTTTGTACTGTGGATTTGCTATTGACAGCTGTTGTTTAAGCTGTGTTTACTGGTCGAATTGAAGCTGATACTTGGTTTATAGACCTGTATTTTTCTGGAACTTTCTGTGAATAAATTACTGAATTTTTGTACGTTTGGCCTTTCATTCTCGGACAACTCACGAACCCCCAAGTACGCAACATTTCTGGTGTCAGAAGTGGGATTGTCTGTGAATGGTGATAACGAGGGCTATGGAGCAAGAAATGAAGAAATTTCTAGAAGGTGTCACTGCTCAGATGAATGAGTTAAGATCTGGATTGATAGAGAAAATGGAAACAGGATAGGAAAAGATGGAAGCATCGCAAAGAGAGATAAAAGAAAGTATGGAAGCATCGCAAAGAGAGATGAAAGATAGCCTGAGTCAAGAGATGAAAGAAATGAAGGCAGCACAAGAGAAAATGGAAACATCACAAAGAGAAATGAAAGAAGGACAAAAAGAATTGAAAGACGGCTTGACTGAAGAAATGAAGGAAATGAAAGCAGTTCAGGAAAAGATGGAAACCAGTTTGACCGAAGAAATTAAATCTAATCAAGATGAGATGAAGAGAGAGCTTTCAACGGTGAAAGAATCAATCGAGGGTAAATTAACAGTGATGGAAAATAGAATGGATGGACTAGAAGAGAAAGTTATAAAGATAGAGGAAAATTTTAAAGAGAAAGTTTTGAAGAGAAAGCTATGAAGATAGAAGAAAATGTTATGAAGGTTGAAGAGAGTGTTACGAGGATAGAACGGAGTTTCGAGGAGAAAGTTAAAGAAAATTTTTATCAGGAACTGAAAGGAAGGTTTTCAGAGATAGAAGGTAAACTGAAGAGAATAGAAGATGATCTGGAGAGAAAAGTGGAAGAAAAGTTAGAATCCCTGCCCCAGAAAACTGAAAAGAAAGAGAAGAATCCAGAATCAGGAATTTATTAAGCTTTCCACCTACGACGGCAGTTCCTCGTGGCATGTATATAAAACGCAGTTCACCATCGTGGATGAAGCAAACGGCTGGGACTCTGTTGCAAAGACGGCTCATCTGGTAGGGTCGTTGCGGGGCGATGCCGCAGATATTCTGGAGACCCTTTCGAAGGAACAGCGGTATGACTTCGAAGCTGTAACCAGAGCACTAGATCTACGTTTTGGAGCGAAATGGTCCAAAGAATATAGTCGACTCCAGCTAAGGTCCCATCGCCAGAGACCAGGGAAAAGCTTACAAGAACTGGCATCAAACATCCAGAGGCTTTCACATTTGGCTTTCTCAGACTGTCATCCTGAAACACGCAATGATCTGGCTCTAGAATATTTCATTGATGCTGTCGGAGATCCAGGTATTCAAAAAGCCCTCAGACTCTCCAGCGTGAAGGATGTGGAGTCAGCCTTGGTGTATGCCCTAAAGCTCGAGACTGCCCAACAAGCCTCCTGTAAACATCGCCAGAACAGCACAGCACACAAAATGAACGGCTCTCAAGATGATCTTAAAGAGATTCAGGAAATGATTGCAGAAATTAATAGAATACTACGCATTCTTGAGAGTAAGAAAGAAGGGAAGACTCCAATAATTAAATGCTGGGGCTGTGGAAAAGACGGGCATATCAAACGAAGCTGCCCAGTAAGAACACCTAGAGAAGCAACCAAGAGTGTCTCTGAAGTATGCCACCCAGAAGGAGCTCTTCGGGAAAATCCAGATGCCTTCTTGCGGAAGCCTCCATCTGAAGATCATAAATACAGCTGTAAAGCCGATGATAGACCCCAAAGAATACAGCCAGTTGCCTGCCAAGTTACTGTCTCAACACCATCAGAACAGGATCCCGATCCCTGGAGTGACGAAGAACTTAGACAAGCCCAGTTAGAAGATCCTGACATAAAGCCAATATTACAGCTGAAGGAGACAACCAGCAACAGACCTACTTGGCAGGACATTTCCAGATTCAGTCCCATTACGAAAAGTTATTGGGCACTTTGGGACTCTCTTCATATCAGAAACGGCGTATTATACAGAAAGTGGGAATCTGATGATGGGAAAAGCTTCAGATGGCAGATTGTATTACCAAGATCAAAAATTTCAGATGTTTTAGAACAACTGCATAGTAGCTCTACCGGAGGCCATTATGGGGTGAAGACTCTGCAGAAAGTTCGGAAACGCTTCTACTGGTGCAAGGCAAAGGAGGATGTGGAGCAATGGTGTAAATCCTGTGATGCTTGTGCGGCACGTAAAGGCCCGCAGAAACGAAGTCGAGGAAGACTGCAACGGTATAACGTGGGAGCACCATTTGAACGGATTGCAATCGACATCTTGGGTCCTTTGCCACGGACCTCCAGTGGAAATAAATACATCCTCGTCGTGATGGACTATTTCACCAAGTGGCCTGAGGCATATGCCATTCCCAATCAAGAGGCATGCACAGTCGCAGAGGTCCTAGTGCAGCAATGGGTGTCAAGGTACGGCACTCCCCTACAACTTCATACCGACCAAGGTAGGAACTTTACCTCTGATGTTTTCAAAGGACTGTGTCAACTACTCGGCATAGACAAAACCCGGACAACACCCTTACATCCCCAGTCGGACGGCATGGTCGAGAGGTTCAATCGTATCATCCTGAATAACCTCTCACTTCTAGTATCAAGGAACCAGCAAGATTGGGACTTGAAGTTGCCATTGTTCCTGCTGGCTTATCGAAGTGCTGTCCATGAAACCACCGGCTACACTACTGCCCAGATGCTGTTTGGACGTGAACTTCGTCTCCCTTGTGACCTCCTGTTTGGTTGTCCACCCGATGCTCCTTCATCGCCCGAGGAGTACATCCAAGATCTCCAGGCACGATTTGAGGACGTACACAACTTTGCTCGGGAGCGAATTCACATTGCAACGGAGAAAATGAAGACAAGGTACGATCTAAAGGCTACGCAACATGAGTTCCAGGAAGGAGAGAAAGTCTGGTTGTGGAATCCTGTTCGACGCAAAGGACTCTCTCCCAAGTTACAGTGCAACTGGGACGGACCGTACACAGTCTTAAAAAGGCTGAATGATGTAGTGGTGCTTATCACTAAAACACCTTCATCAAAACCGAAGGTGGTGCACTATAACAGGCTAGCCAAGTACTACAATTAATGGTAATATTAAAATTTAAAATGTAAATACTGGTAAAATTTGCGCATGCGCACTGTAAATATTTGTATATATTTCTCACTTGATTTGTATTTCTATTTTATCGTTATATGCAACTTAGTTTTTGTATTTTAGATTGTGTAAATTTGTTTAGTTTCACCTCTTGACCAAGGGTTGCACTGCCCGGGACGTACAGTCCTTGGGAGGGGGGCAGTGTTACAAAATTGTAAATAATTGTGTTTATTTTTGTATAACTTCTTTCAAAGAGGCTTAGTAAGTTGATAAAGTGCTAATTTTGTGCATTTCTAGTCCTTTTAGCGTTGAAATAGCCTTATTTTCCCTTAAAAACGCATTAAAAAGCTCCAGTAATGCAGGTAATGGATTTGGCGCCAAATTTGGCGACTTCTTCCCACCTTGGCGATTTTTTTTGGCGACCTTGGCGGGAATATATGGGATATACCAAATATGGAAGCTGTAAGTTGATTGGTTGACCACTTTCTAGAGTTTTCTCGAAAAATCTGTGTTCCATGGAACAGTATATAAGGAAGCGCTTTCTCGCCAAGGCAGTCAGTTCAGTTCAGTTTAGTCTGTGATCAGAGTCGGTCAGCTTGCACTGAGCCTCTTCAAAAGAGACTTGCTTTAAGGGCACTGCCTCGTTTCCGTTCAACTCTCTGCTGTAGAAAATGAAACTAAAAAACAGGCTCAGTTGAAGTACAAAACTTACCCCGCCTTTAACCTAGTGTGACATTTTTTGTCCAATTAGGAACGTTAACTATTTCGGCGGTCAATATGAGAGTAAATGATAATCACAGAGGCGGGGTTATTTTCGTCCCCCCAAAAGTAGTCAATTATAGAAAAGGGTGGTCAAGACACTCCCTCACTACTGATTTGTCTTTTGATAAAAAGACAGCGCGTTATTGAACGAACCTCAATATTATGTAATGAATGCATGTAAAAACACATGTATACATGCGCATATATGTATAGTATTGATTCATATATATATATATATATATATAGTATCACAAGTTATTATTATTACCAGGGCCAGATTATGGCACGGGCACACGGGGCACTGGCCCAGGGCCTCCAAATTTAAGGGGCCTCATTTCCAAAAACTGAGAAGTAATAGTATATTTTTTTTTTCATTATATGTCTATTAAAAACAAAAATTGATTAAATTTTTATATTTTACTAGAGAGCATAAACAATTATTAAATTTTGTGACTAATTTCCTAAACATTGGCTGATCAATGTACTTCAGTTTTTCATTTGTCTTGAACATAAAACTAATGATTATGTTATAGGTTGCTAAAAAAATGAGGAAATAGAAGGTGTAGTTGAAGGAAAAATTTTAAAAATGCACTTTATTTATTTATTTATTTTTGTTTTTGAGAACTGGTCCTTTTGGTGAAATCTTTAGAGTAGGGTAAGGGGCCTCCAACTAGCATCAGTGCCCCGGGTCTCCAAAAATCATAGTTGGGCCCTGATTATTACTACTACTAGTAGTAGTAGTTAGGGTGCCTATATTATTATCGAGGCACCTTAGTAGTAGTAGTAAGACAGGTCGAACAATTTCTTTCAGATAGCGATTTTGTCTTCGTTACCAATTTTTATCTATTACCTTGAATGGACGTTCAAAACTTTTTTATTTTGTCATCTAAATATAAAGAGCTAAACGATTGTAACTGTATCTATACGGATTTTTAGTCCGGATTATATCAAAAATTGGTACACTTATGTATTAAAACGAAATCTAGGTAATTCTGTATTTTTGTGTTCAATCGAATAATTGGTTCAAAAGTAATAAAAATCCTACTTAAACTTAGAAAATTATTTTTAAAAAAATGTAAAGAAAGAAATTAATGCCAAAAATATATGCGTAATTATACTTATTTTTATGTCGGAAAAAAAAAGTGAAATTATTATTACTACATTATTAATTAAAATAAAATTTAGAAAATTCGTTCTAATTAAATGGAATAGCTACAGTATAGAACGGTAAATCTAGCTAATGCCGTATTTTTTAGTTCAACAAGATAATTGATTCAAAAGGTCATAAAAAACCCACTTTAAAATTGTAAAAAAGAAAAAAAGAAGTTGATGCCAAAAATGAATATCTAAGTAAATATATTTTTCTTTGTGTCAAAAAATAAAATAAAAATAAATAAAAAACGAACGTGCAATTATTATTATTTTTAAATAATTAAAATGAATATCAGAAATATTGTACTAAAGAAACTGGACAGCCTCAGTATAGAATGATACATTTATTATTATTATTATTATTATTATTGTTATTGTTATTGTTATAAATTGAAAAAAATAAAAGCAAACTTGCATGCATTTATTATGATTAGTTAGCTGAGAAATTCTATTTAAAATATTTATAATTAACATTTTTTAAATTACTGCAAATAAAGTTTCTAAAATAGTGATGTCAATTTCTAATAAATTAAAATAAATGGAAAAAGATTAAACTTAGTTAAAGAAAAAAATGAAAATGAAAATTTCTAAAAATAAAGAAATTTTGTAACATAAGTTTAACTATTAAAAAATTATTAAAAGTATAAAGACTATGCACAGAATGATTTTATTATTCATGATCTGTAATTTGCATAACTTCAAAACTACTCCATAAAAATTAAAAAAGTTAATATCTACAAGGAGGGATTTAAAAAATTATATATATATTTGGAAATTGTTCAATTTAATCATTTAAAAATAAGGACGAAACGAATAGCGATTTTGCCGAATGCCGCATATCGGTATCCACCTGACATCAGTGTTTCAGATATATCCGGCTCTGTTAAATCCCTACGTTTAAATTTTAAAATTGGTGATTTTTGAAAAGAAAAATGAAAGTATCTAAGCAAGCGCGCGCGCCTTTTTCTTTTTCTTTTCTTTTCTTTTCTTTTCTTTTCTTTATTTATTTATTTATTTTTTTTTTTGTCCTGCTCATAATTAAAGAGTAAAATAAAAAACAAGTAACACTTGAGGAAAAACATAAAAGACTTAAAAATTAACCTTTATATATATTCAAATATATTTCTTTTTTATATCGAATAAAAACTGAATGTACACACATTTTCTTTTAAATAATTAAATTTGAGAAAAATCGGGCTAAAAAAATTGATTCAGTTTAGAACTCCTTGACGAATTTTGAAATTTGGCACCGTCGTAGCTCCGATGTTTCTAGCCAAGATCTTTACTTACGCAATTGCGATAACAATTTAATTCATCGCCAAAATGACAACAACAGTTTAAAAGCTGCCAAGGGGCTCCTATGCTAAACTTATCGGACCAGTTTTAAAATATTTTTTAGAATCCTGGTATACTAACCCTATTAAATTTAAAATTGTATTTTGAAAATTTTTGTAGTTATTCGAAATTAAAATTTTTTTTAACCTAATGGTGTAGGCTCAACATTTTGCTTTGTAAAGCTTGTATCAAGAATGAATAAGCGTAAAGAAGTCGGATAAATTCTAAAATATTATTTATGATACTTGTATGAACTATATGAAATTTGAAAATTCTACTTTAAAATTGCATGAGTTAAATGAAATGTAATATTTTTTAACATGACAGCATAGGGCAAAATTTTCCTTTGTAAAGATTATCTCAAGAATGGAGCAGTGTATAAGAATGTAATAGTAGAATGTAGGATTGCATTTAAAATATTATTTATCATAATGGCATTGACCGTATAGTTATTTCAAAATTCTACTTTGAAAACTTCGTGAGTTATTTGAAATTTATTTATTACTTTCTTCTATATTCAATAGAAGAGGGTATCGGATTCGTAAAAATTTTCGACCTCGGGTTTTTGATGGATTTACACGTTTTGAGAGATGTAGAACACGATTGGACCATTTTTAGAAAATGTCTATCTGTCTGTCTGCGTGTGTGTGAGAGAGAAAATTTTGTGGCAACTCTATCTCAGGAACTGCTGCAAAGAATTTCATACAAATTGGTATGTAGTTGCACCTTGATATAAATTAGTGCCTATCAACTTTTGGTAAAATTTGTCTTACAGGTTGCGTTGCCATCCCGCTTTTTCTAAATTTTTAACATTGTGGTATAGGACAAAATTTTGTATAAATGTGCATAAGGAAATTATTTTTTAATAAACATTATGAAATTTACAAGAATCATTTATAATAGAGATAGTCAACTGGGAAAAAAGTTTTCTATGTGCACGAGCCTCGCCTCCCCCCCTTGATGGGAGTAAATTTTCATGATGGGTATCTTTCAAAAGAGCTCGCCAATACCTTTAAAACGAATGGTTGAACCATAAATGTGTCTGGCTGTACGTTAGTTAGTAAACTAATATATTCTGAAGAAGGAATCATTATAAATTAATTTTAGATAGAATGGAGTATAAGGCTGATTTTTTACCAACTATGTGAAAAATACCAGAGCCGGGAATCAAACCCGGGCCTTCCGCATAACGCGCGGATGCTCTAACCACTGAGCTACCCTGGCTGATAACCAGCTCGGCACTTCTCACATAATTTACGTTGGCAAGGTCACCGAGTCTGCATTAAAGCAGCAATATCAAGTGACAAATTTAAACATGGCATAACTCCAAACGGCCACGAAATTTCAATTCAGAAATTTAATTCATACCTGGAAATTAATTTTAGATAGAATGGAGTATAAGGCTGATTTTTTACCAACTATGTGAAAAATACCAGAGCCGGGAATCGAACCCGGCCTTCCGCATAACGCGCGGATGCTCTAAATAAAGTCGTTATATATTATATTATAAAGTCATTATAAAGTCGTTTATAAATTATAAAGTCGTCGGACCAGTTTTAAAATATTTTTTGGGATACTGGCATAAATTCTATTGAGTTTTAAAATTCTTTCTCGAAATTTCGGGAATTATTTGATATTTGATATTTAATTTTTTTTTTTTTTTTTTTTTTTTTTTTTAACATAGGGGCATAGATCTACATCTTGTTTTATAAATATTGTATAAAAAACGAGCAAGCGCAAATAAGTCAGATGAATTCTAAAATGTTATTTATTATAATGGCACGAACTATATGGATTTTGAAATTTTTACTATAAAATTTCACAAGTTAAATGATATATATCTTCTAGAACTAAACGAGGTAGTAAAAAAACAGATTTAATCTTTTCTAAAAGTGCCATTATTAAACTCATTTCAGATCTACAGACTAATTACTTATCTAACTATAACTGGTTCATTATTCGAAAATTTATTTTTGCAATTAAAAAGAAATACTTAGTAAACTTTCTGAATGTCTTTCAAAGCCAATCCTATAATAAACATTTTTCAGACATTTTTTATGATATAATGTACAAAATCAAACAATTTAATTTAAAAATTGATAAAAAGCCCAACAAATTTAAAACAAATACTCAATTAATTGTGAATTTTACAAATCAAATATTGAACAGTATTAACATTACGTCTATCATTAATGACAAAGAATGTATGTTTCCGATTAAAGATTTAAATCTATCTCGTACCTTCAAATATCCTCTTCCTCTTGGAAGAAAGATATTCAATTATAATTCTGTATCTAAGTCTACCTCTTTTACTAACACTGTAACCTGTAAATGCAATGATCCTTCTTTCTCAAAATTTATTGACAGAGACCATGGACACATTATCACAGGTAATCTCAATATTATTGACAATTATCAATTAAAAAAATTCATGAAATTTGGCACCAAATTTAGACTTCTAGTTAAAACTAGCATTCCACAAATCTTACAACAGTTTTCTTATGACCTAGATTTATTTATTTATAAAATATCTATTACTCATAATAAACCTATTGCCTACTTCACTCAATGGAAAATTTTAGTGTTAAAAAAAATCAAAAATGCATTATTTATCAATTCTTCAAATCTGGTGTTATTTAAAAAATCTGTACTTCTTAACTCAATCAAATCACTACAGGATGACTTTGTGATCACTTATGTTGACAAATCACCTAATAATTATGCCATTATTTGTAAATCCTACTATCTCTCTATTTTAAACTCTTCAATCAATAATAGTAACATCTTCAGTTTAACTAATAATAACCTTATTATTAATAACCGAAAAATACATAATTACTATAAACTACTTCAACAACAGTTATCTAGGTGGAGAAGAGGTTGAAGTTATAAATTGTATTTTCTATTTCTCTGGCACACTCCCCCCCCCCCTCCCTCCCCTCCGTCAGTATATGGCCTTCTTCTTTCAGTTTATAAAGAATTATTTAAACTTTACTCTTTCAGTGAGATGTCAAAATTGGGTGTTCGTGAGTCGAAGCTGGAAATTTTATTTTTATTTTCTCCTTTATGTCCTGAAAAGTGACAGATAATGAAAAACACTCATTTAAAACTAGTATGTTGTGGCTAGCAAAAAAACTTTCTTCTGTATTTTTCTATAGAAATTTATGCAATACAAATTATTTATTATTATTATTATTTACATTTTGAATGCTGACTTTTTTTCATCTTACACGAAATGGCCAACGTGAGTAAATTTTTACCGTGCAGATAGCGTACATCCTGTTCTCGGGAACATTTTCAATAAAGCAGCGCCTCCTGTCGGCCGATATGCACCCAAATTGACTCAGATTTTAAATCTCTGCCTTTTTACATATCAAATTTAGTTCGACTATACGCAACAGAACCAGAGATAGAGCCTTCTGTAAACTGCGGAAATCGTAGTATAACAGTGTCACCTATTGAGGGACTGGCATCAAAAGTTGATAGACATTAAGTTAGGTTAAGGTGAATCTACATATACATTTATATGTAAATCTGTGCATTAGTTCCTGAGATAAAGCTTTCCCTAAAATATCAGAAATAGCTTTATAGTAGCCCCACCTGTTGAACTATTGACACCAAATGTAATAAGCATTAACTCATGTCAAAGTGCATCGACATATGCACTTATATCAAATTTTACGCAGTAGTTCATGAGATATAGCATCCCCTGATATTGTGAAAATTGCTGTGTAAAAGTGCCACCTGTTGAGCGATTAGCACAAAAAATTGATAGGCTTCAATTTATGTCAAGATTGAACTACATATAAATTTATTGGTAAATCTGAGCAGTAGTTCCTGGGACATAATTGGAATGAAATTTTTATCTCACGCACACAGACAGACGTTTCCTAAAAATAGATAAATTGCGTTCTGAATCTTTCAAAACGTGTAAATCTATCAAAAGAAAATAGAAAATTTTTACAAATCCAAAACTTTCTTCTATTGAGTACAGAAGAAAGTAAAAAGACAAAGCACCTTTGTTCTTCTTCTTCTTCTTCTTTTTTTTTTTTTTTTTTTTTTTTTAATCTTTTTAAATTTCAAGCATTTAAAATTTAATATTTTTTGGTTACTTTTTTTAGCCTACTATTATTCTTTTCATACGAATATCCGAAAATATACAGCTTTTTTTTTTTTTTTTTTTTTTTAATCCCCCAATAGTAAAATTCTAAATTGTGTACCTTAGTCTGAAAAGGCAAGGTAACGAATAATCGCTATAAAATGTATTTTGTATTTCCCTGCCCGTCGACCCTCCACCAATATGGCATCTTCCCTTGAATTTAAAAAGAATTTTTCAAACTTTACTTTTCCAGTGAAATGTCAAATTGAATGTCCGGGAGTCAAAGTGGGAATTTTTTACTTTTATTTTTTCGTCTTTTGGCTATTCCTTTACTTCCTGGAAAGAACATATAATAAAAAAATACTCATCTAAATAAAGAATCTCCTTCCTTTTTTCGGCCTACCAGCGGCTGAGAGATTCTGTCCTCGAAGCTGGTAGACGTGAAGTGCCGGGTTCGATCCCAGGTGCACTCGTCAGCCTAGCCGTTCTGAGTTTTCCGTGGTTTTTTCCGAAAGACGAATAAATGCGAGGTAAGCCCTTAGAAAGTCCCCCCCCCCCCATTGCACACAGAGGGCCCCTCCCCTCAGGCCTAGGACCCTAGTGCAGTCAATCGCCTTCATTCTAATAACGATACCAATACCAATACTTTTACTTTTCCTCTTTTTAAATTTCCAGTATATAAAATTTAATATTTTTCGGTTAGCTTTTCTTTTTAGCCTGCGATTGTTCTTTTCAACCTCCCGCAATAAATAAATAAATAAAATAAAAAATAAATTAATTAATTAAAAAAAAAAAAAAAAAGAGTCTCTATATTTTCATAAATATACAGTTTTTTTTTTTTTTTTTTTTTTTTTTCTTTTCTTTTGTTTAACCTTTAATAGTAAAATCCTAAATTGTATGTTTCTTAGTCCGAAAAGGCAAGGGGAGGAATTATATTAATATTGTTAAAAATTATGTAACTTAAATTAAAAACTACTACTCAAATGAAGAAATTTAGGAACGAAATGTTTGACTCTAAAAGTGCACTTGTGAGGAAATAACAATCTTTGCTTTCCTTTCCTTTAGTCCGGTTTCCATTTGCGCTCACTGGGCGCTTTCTATTCAGAATCCTTTGATGTGGTTAGGCTAGCTCACTGTAGCTCAAAGCCCACGAACGGGGATGGAATCTAACCCCCTGCTGCGATAATTGAGGGCCAGGGGTAGACATCTTTGTCAATTTTGCATGCTTTCCTTTGAGGTAACAGCGCAATCTGATAAAAAAGGGCTACAACTGATGACAAGACATTTGGCTCTTTGTGTCGGAAGCGTGATTAATGACGTTTTGAGCGTTGATCTTGAGCCCAAGTCGAAACTGGCCTTTTCTGTTAAACACCCCCTCTCACACTACAACCACCTGCTTTGTTACTGGAGTGGGGACTGTCTAATCAATCACGCAGATAAGGAGGAACCGTTGGGAGGCGGAGATTTTAAGAATTTTTCAGTATTTTCACAAAAATTCGCAATATCTCTAGAAGTATTTTTGATTTACGAAATTAGTAAAAATTATGGAAAAAAAGTATTTTAAAACTTCGAACTTTAAGGTCTACCGATTAAAATTTAATTTTTAAGGATATTTCACGGGTTTATTATTATAAAGTTGTAAATAGAACAATACCCTAGTTTTCCAAAGTTCCAAAATTGCTGTTAAAATCACAATCAAACAATAAGAGAAATCGAAAATTTAATAAAAAGGCGGCTTGTGATTTGATCTCAAATATCATGTGCAAAAAACAAAATTCAAAAATATTAAAATGCGAATGAAAAATCTCTCTAAACATTTTACATAGGTTTTATACTAGCGTGTCATTTCTAAACTCTTTCGGGACAGTGCCCTTAAGTGTTATTGCTATACAGTTTGTACTGTGTTTGCTATTGACAGCTGTTGTTTAAGCTGTGTTTAATGGTCGAATTGAAGCTGATACTTGGTTTATAGACCTGTATTTTTCGGGAACTTTCTGTGAATAAGTTACTGAATTTTTGTACGTTTGGCCTTTCATTCTCGGACAACTCACGAACCCCCAAGTACGCAACTATATATATAATCTTTTATTTATATATGTAGAAATTCATTAAATGATAATCAGCACTTATATTTGTATATAATGCTAATTTCAAATTAAAATGCATATAGTGATAATTTTAAATTCAAATTTTCCTCTTTGAAAATCATAAGCACTTGGATACTATATATGCAAATTTTTAAAGCATTTATGTGTAATTTTCCTTGTTTATTTCAGATATGTCTGCATAAATATATCCAAAACTCTTCACTTTTTCTTTCAAACTCCTAGTGTTATACATACTTTTATTTTTTAAAGTAAACTAGTTATGTATGTATGTATGTATGTATGTATGTATGTACTCACTCACTCAATCACTCACTCAATCACTCATTCACTCACTCCACATTGCAAATAATTACATCATAAAATAAAGACTAGTTAAATTTTGAGATTCTTACAAGTGAAAATACGACTCTTTCTAATGCAAAATGTTTAGAATTCGGCAATTTATTTTTCAAAGCAAATTATTTAATATTGTATAATATATATATATATATATACAGGGACCGATTTACTCACTTGGAGGCCCAGGGCACTCATGTTCAATGGACCCCTTTTTCTCATACTTTAATGTTACAATAAACAAAACAAACCGCTTATTTCTGATTCAGCCGTCTAAAAGTTCACTTCACTTTTCAATTTGTCGGTAAGAGTAAGGCTAAACAAGATCCGTGGGTTGTCTATCGGATCGACGTAATAAGTCGCCCCCATGTATCTGCATTGCGGTGCGTGCCTCGGATTACTTAGTCTGAAAAAGTTTGGAATGCAAGTATTGGTAGTATGTAGTTGTATTTGCGTTTAGCGAAAATATTGCAATTTTTCCAATGAGTTGATAGTTTCCTTGAAAGATCATCACGCTGATTTATAAAAACAGTGCAGTAATTCCTCCATCCATTGACGAAAAACACAAAACAACGATATCATTATAGCAAAATATGGAAATTTTTCATTTTAACTATTTTTTAAAATGTATGATGAAATTTTTTGGGGCCCCTTTACTGTGAGGGCCCAGGGCACGTGCCCCGAATGCCCTGCCTTAAATCAGGCACTGTATATATATATATATATATATATATATATATATATATATATATATATATAATATATAAAATCAGTCTCTGTTGTATAGTCATACAATTATTAGACTACAATATGACTGTTATAAAATACTTTTTTTTTTTTAATAGTTAATGCAATTCAGCAGGTAACATTGATTTTATATGCTATTTATAGAATATTGCAAAAACATCATCTAGAGTAGTTGTCAAAAATTATTTCTTACGTCAAACAAAAATTAGGAAATAATACTAAAATATATAATAAGGAAGGCCAGATTAGGACAATATACCTTATAATAATTGAAAAATATTAGGTTGGGATCAAAAGCACTTTAAAATAGATGAACAGGAGACGTAATAAAATCGTTCTCTTTGCCGTTAGCAGTTAATGTGCTTATCACAAAGTCGTAATCTTTGCAGTTATCCAATACGAATTAATCACATTTTTAAAATTGTTATTGAACAAAAATGCCGTGTTTAAATTAAAGCAAGATTTGTAAATAATAATCAATTAGCTCACTGTTCCCAGTCACTACTATTATCGTTCCAAATTTCACTTAAAAAAAATAGTTTACGCTCATATTTGAAGAAAATACAAAATGCTGATGGACTCGTTCAGAAATGGCATATATCCTGGTTAAGATTCATAGCTGACGATGTAAATTTTAAAATGTTTATCAGAAAATTTCTGTTCTGATATTTAGAGTTAAACACACATATATAATGCAAATTACTCTTTGGTAGTGCTAAATGAGTTACTGATTTTAGCCTTGGTAAACGTTTGTGACTTTTAGGTTATTTTGGAACAGTCGGTACCACACATCGTTTTCATATAGACCATCTTTTAACGTTTTTAAATCCCCCTTTAAAACGTTTTCATAATTCATGACACTTTGACATATAATCACCATTTTTCTTCAATACAGTAATTCAAGCTTTCGTAAAGATTCCGGTCGGTGTCATATATCCTTATTCGTCCTGTTGGACAAATAACTGCATTCTTGCATGTAATTAGCACTCTCCCAGTTGCTTGTTCTGTGTAAATTTATTTGAGGACATTTGAATAATGCAGCTTTTTTAGCCTAATTAGGGCAACATAAATGTTTTGTTTTAAGGAAATGGTTCATCTTTAATAAACGATTTCGCTCATTTTTTTTTTTTTTTCGAATGTTTACTCGCTATTTTCACATTTTATAAAATATGCTTAACATTAAACACTATCGTATATATAATAAATCTCTATTACCTAATCATTTTATAATTGTTAGATTTAATGGATCATATTTTATTATTCATTAAGAAAATTAATGTAGCTTTTTTTTTCTTGGTCTACTCAGACACCACACCATCAGATACAAGCACGTCTGTCGGCGCTGGTATTTTTGGGGGCACAACTGAGAGGACTCCAGTCCAAACACCTTCTGCGACTCATCGCGCCAACTGCAGGGACATCGACCCAGCCAACGGCCGCAAAGCTGTAACAAGCTGCTGCGCAGTTCAGGCCGTTTGTCAAAAGAAAACGGCCGGACCAGGAGTCGCATGAATATGAAAGAACTGCTTCTCTTAGTTCTACTCCCAGGTTGCAACAAGTATGTATCTAGATATACCTTTAGTTATAATATTGGAGTTATAACTTATTTAATGAGTAAATAGCTCATCTGTTTTTGTAAAGGATAAATTTAATTTATTTACGTTTATTTCAAAGTTAAAAAGTATGTGGCATATAATGGAGTTAATTCTCTTAGAATATAATAAAACAAACTTTATGATTATTTTTTTTAACAATATTATTATTATTTCATAACATTTTCTTTCCTTTGTTATCTTCAGATATATATATATAATAAATTTTAATCCAAAAAATTAAATGACAGTCTTGGCTTACAGTCTTGCAAGAAGGGCTGCAGTCAAACAATCCTTGTTTTTCAGAACCTGCTTAGAACTTTCCTTTCAGAAAAACACTTAAATTAAGATGGATTGTATGGAAACTCTTCTCCCCCACAAACTACTAGTATAAGGATATTAAATAGGATCTATCTTTAATCCTTTCTCAGAACAAAAAATCATGTACCCTTCTTTCGCGCTTTCCCAGCGGCCATCTTCATTTAACAACAATAAAATATGACCATATAGGGTGACCCAAAAGTCACAGAAAAAAAAAAAAAATATATATATATATATATATATATTATTCGAAATGTACCGACTCTAACTCTATGCGGTTATTCTTACTTTTACTCAGATGAAGTACGCTAGTCACATTCATCATTTATAATGTTACTTAAGTTGCTGAATACATTGTGCCATTGTAAAAAGTGATTTTACCATTAAAGCACCACCTGATGAAGAAAATTAAATTCTTTTTTTAATAAATATTTTGTTACCTCCAAAAATGACATCTTTTTTTCGTATATTTCGAGGAAAATCGCTTAGTGCTACGGTCAATACTTTTTGAAAAAAAAAAAAATATATATATATAAATTTTTCTTTTCAGAGAATTTTAAATCACCTGGTATATACTTACGCACTACAAAACAAATGTAAAATAACTTGAAAAATTTTAAGAGTAATTTTGAAATTAGATTTTCTATAATTTATGAGATTAATTTATTTTTGATTGGCTTTTCCTATATACGTGTAAGAGAACTTCTATGCCATATTATATATAAAACCTGTCCTACATATAGTAATATAAATAATATTACTACCATGCAAAGTGACAAATTTCTGCATTTAGGGTACCATATTTTTTATTTGAAGTATTTCAATTACTCACTATCTAAAACTCTGTGAATAATTAAAAGAATGTTTGCCTTGTGAAAATATGGATGAAAGATTTCGAAAACAGTGCCAATTTTTCTGCATACCGATATGAATATACTTAGCAAGATAAATATTCTGCTGAAGTATATATTAAATTAAGATAAATGCAGTAACATACGCGAATATTCTTGTAGATCAGCGTTAAACACCTGCAGTTATGTATAAGGTGGCCATCAAGTTTGCAATTTTAGGAAAAATCTTGTTTTGATAGTACGACACTCAAAAACAGCACCTTCTCTACCCCATATTAATAAAATAACGTAAGAATACATTTAATAAAATTCCAATGATTCCAATTTTTGTTTCTATTCCATTAATTCCACACTCTTATCTAATGTAATAAGCATTCCTTATAATTTTGTGGTCCACCTGCGGCCGAGGATTTCTGCGCTCTAATCTGGTTGACGTGAGTTGCCGGGTTCGATTCCACTCGTCGGCCAAGCTGTTTTAATTTTTCCGAGAATTTCTCCGAAACTCCCGTAACTACGGGCTAGGACCGCTTATAAAGACCCCTATGGAGGGTACTCCCCATCAGGCCTATGACTCTAGAGCAGTCAACCTTGATTACTCCCAGTCCCAAATCCAAATCTTATAACTAGAGCAGCAAAGAAGTTTTATATAGTATACAGAATTTAAAATAATTAATAATATATATATTCCCGAACTAATATTCCAAAAAAGTATGATTTCATATTGCAAGACACTGTATAAAAATTTCTGCTATATAATTTTCTGAAATTAAAGTTGTTACGTATGTGAAATTTCATGGAATAAGCTTTCTATACATTTTTAAATTATGCAACATGAATATTTGAAAACGCATGTTTAGACATATGAAACTCAACTCGTACCGAAACACAGATTGTATATTCCATAAAATACATGTATTTATGCATATTAATAATAAATATTGTTTTTAGTATATTTTTTCACTACGAAGTTATCAATGTATTATTTTTAAACACACCTCTTACAGCGCATTTTATAATATTTCAAATGTATTTGTGCGAAACCCACTCGTGCTATTTGCATAAATTCAATAAATATTTTGCATTTCTCTTTGTTTACCAGAGCCTGATGGATTTAACACCTCCGCCCTGGATGGAGCATTCTTTGCTACCACTGACAGACGTATGTATTAAAACTTAGTGAAATTTGTTATCTTTAAGTTTTACATATTTTACCAATTAAATTTTATTTATTCGAATGTATACGTTTTGAATTTAAAGTTTGCTTATTTCTTTTATTTCTGTTATATTTGAGAAACGTTAATAGCATTTCATGACACTGTATTTCTTGCGTTTATACTGTTTATTATTATTATTATTATTGTAGTAATTTTTTTCAGGCGCCTATATAAAACGTTTGTAAGCTGAGTTTCTGAAACATTTCAGAAATATCCTTTTGTTACAAAAAAAGTTTTAATTTAACCTAACAGATACTTCTTATATTTTGATGTAGAACATTTATACGTTTTGGAAACTAATCTAAAAGAAACAATTTGAAACATTGTGAATGTTTTCTACAGTCGTCACATTATTTCAATGTTTACTAAGCATTTCATATATGTGTGTGTGTGTGTGTGTGTGTGTGTGTGTGTGATTTTTAAGATATTAATGTTAGATTAAATATGCAATAATTATCTACACATCAAATTTTCAAAAACGAGAAACTTATTTCAAAGTTTATCAAAAATAGTGTATTCCGAATTTTATTTTTTCCACCAAGTATAAAACATAAATACTTATGAGAAGATTCATTTTTAAATATATTTAATTACTAGTTATGAACAACATTTAAACGGAAATGAAATTCAGTTGTGTTTTATAGGTCATCAAAGCGCACAATAATGAATTTGAAATTTTTTCGTGGCTAAGACTGTTTAAAAGCAAAAACAAAATCCTCATAAGTTTATCATCATATTTTATTTCTTAATATTTATTTAAATAGTGATTTTCGGTCCTTTAATTGTGCTTTAATTTTTCCTTTTTCTCCGCAGAAGAGCACACAAACTGACGTTCAAAGGCCGCATCTCTGGAGGTATGCATTCGAAGTTTATTTTGTAAAGAATCTGACAATTATACTTAAATTCCATAATTTCTTTTTATGTTATTTATTTAAACTTTTAATTAAATAATAAATATACTTGATAATTAATGTTTCCTAGGGATTATATATGTTTCATAAATATTTCTTTACCTGTAAGTTATAAAATTCTTTGTTACCATAAAAGGTTTATAACCTTTACAATAGTAATCAATCTGTAATTTTGTTTCAATAGAATTTCGTAGTAATGAGCCAATTTCATTTTTATATAATATATAAACGAGTTTTACGCATACTTATACAAGTATAAAATAATAACAATAATAATTTTATTTAAAGAAGAATCAAATATCTAATTTTGTATTTGATATGATAATGTAATTCATTGACGGGATTCAAACCCTAACAACACATCTTCTCCTAAAGGCATCATCAGGTCATCAGGATGTCCTGTGGATAAGTGTGTTAGGGAAAATTACGGATGAAATGTGCTAAAAAATGTTTTAAAATGAGATTATATATGACCAAAAAAAAAAGTTTAAATGTAGGTTCGAAAAATGAAAAGAAAAAAGTAGCATCGAACAAACTCATTTTTCGACTTAATTTGGCGCAAGATTTCGGAGAATTAAGTTTGGCTAAGATCACAAGAATTAAATATATACATATATAGATATATTTATATTCATAGGCATGCAAATATTCATTATTTCTTATTCGATTATATATATATATATATATATACTGTCTTCTGTATTTAATAAAAGAAGCATGCACATATTACCCCAGTAGCGCATAACGTTGTTTTAACGTTGCTACTACTAATTTTTCATTTTTCAGACTTATTTATAACGCTATAACAACGTTTTATGCTACTTGGGTTACCCCTTTGAGAGATGTAGAATGCGATTTGACTGTTTTTTTTTTTTTTTTTTTTTTTTTTTTTTAATTTCTGACCAAGAATCTCTCTCGCTCTCTGTGTGAAAATATTATGTGGTAATTCTGTCTCAGAAGCCACTGCACAGAACTTCATGTATATTGCTGTGCAGTTGCATTTGTTTTATAAATTAATGCGTCTATTAAATTTTTGTGAAATTCGCTCAGAAAATGGTGTTTATATCCGAAATTTTTAGCGTAATGGTATAAGTAAATTTTCCTACAAATAAGCATAGTGAGAATTATGTCCAACTAATCAGCGTGAAATATCAGTAGACAATTATTTATAATACTAATTTCTAAGTTTTTTTTTTTCTTTGGGAAGTAGAAACAATTCATCATTGCAGGTGTAGTAAACATCCCTTCTGATGGGGTCAAATTTGCAATATAGGTATCTTTCAAAAAAAACTCGTGAATACCTTTTAAAACGAAAGGTAGAATCATATAGTATATGTGATAGGTATAAACAAAATAATCTTTTTCCTCTTTTTAAGAAAGCATATCTTTTAAGATACTGTAGTAGAGCATAAAATACTTTTTTTTGCGTTTAGTGCAATACATTTGTCGGGAAAAAACGTCTGGATTAATTATTGACGATAATTGTAATTAGTAATAAATACCTTTTTAATAAATTATTTCTTGTGAGGGAACTTGTATAATAAATTATAGAAGAAAGTCTTGTGAAGGCTCTCAACATGCGAGTACGAATCTAAATTCATAGATATTCCAAAGTATTTTATACATCACCTTTTTTATTAATTTTATATTTTAAATATAAATAATAGTAATTTTATAGCATGATTTATAATATATCCTTTGTGTTACCCATATTATCTCCATTATATTACCATTACCCATGTTACCCATAGAAGTTGTGAAACCACACCTCTTATGTACTGACAAATATATATTGCATACGAGTTATTTCCTTGTAAAATTATCCCATACTTCAAAAAATATCTGGAGGTAGAATTATCTTCTGGACAGAAAAACAGTAAAAAAAATTGTTTGCTTTTAAATAAAACAGTTAGCTGAATATTTATTAGAAGAATCTATAGAAATATGAATATCAGAAATATGCAAAATCCTTATCATTTGAAATGCAAATGTGTATAAAATATCAGATAATCTTTTCAAATATATCTCTATACATCTACTCTAACATTTTTCAGCCAGCACTTTTTTACCAGCCATATTTGTAATTTATTAAATGATTGTATTGTAAAAATTTATTTTTTTAAATTTATATATGTAATTTTTTTAAGTGATACAGAGCACTTATATTTGTATATAAGGATAAATTCAAATTAAAATAATGATAATTTTAAATTCATTTTTTTTTTCTGAAAATCGTAAGCACTTGGGTACTATTCATTCTAATTTTTAAAGCATTTATGTGTAATTTTCCTTGTTTATTTCCGATATGTCTGCATAAATATATTGAAAACTCTTGACTATTACTTTAAAACTCCTAGTGTTATACATATTTATATTTCTTAAAATAAACTAGTTATTTATTTTACAATATATATATATATATATATATATATATTTAATAAAAATATGCTAATTTCATAACTACCTGTTGTAATATGTATAATATTTATATACTACTTTTTAAAAAATCAAGATTGTAGTTAAATTTTTAGATTCTTATAACTGAATACAAAATGTTTAGGATTTGGCAATTTATTTTTCAAAGCAAATTATTTAATATTGTATAATAATAATAATAATAATCAGTCTCTGTGGCATAGTCATACAATTACTAGACTACAATATGCCTGTCATAAAATACTTTGTATATATGTATGTATGTATATATATGTATATATATATTATATATATAATTTTTTTTAATTTATGCAATTCAACAGGTAACATTGATTTTATATGCTATTTATAGAATATTACAAAAATATCGATCTGCAGAAGTTGACAAAAATTATTTCTTATGTCAAACAAAAACTAAAATTAGGAATGTAATACTAAAATACATAATAAGGAAAGCCAGAGAAGGACAATATACTCTATAATTAAAGAATATTAGGTTCGAAACAATGGTACCTTAATATAGATGAACAGAAAACTGAAAATAGAAGTCTCTTTGCCGTTAGCAGTTAAACTGCTTATCACAGAGTTGTAATCTTTGCAGCTATCTAATACGAATTAATCACATTTTAAAAACTGTTATCCAACAAACATACTGTGTTTCAATTAAATCAAAATTTGTAAATAATAATCACTTAGCTCACTGTTCCCAGACACCGCTGTTATCGTTCAAAATTTCACTTAAAAAAAATAGTTTATGCCCATATTTGAAGAAAATGCAAGATGCGGATGGATTGGTACAGGGATGGCATGTATCGTGGTTAAGATTCATAGTTGACGATATAAATTTTAAAACGTTTATCAGAAATTTTTTTTGTGTGTGATATTTAGCATTAAATACACGTGTATATTGGAAATTACTCTTTGGTAGTGCTAAATGAGTTACTGATATTAGCCTTGGTAAACGTTTGTGACTTTTAGGTTATTTTGAAACAGTCGGAACCTCGCATCGTTTTCATATAGATCATTTTTTTTACACTTTAAAATCACACTGTAAAACGCTTTCATAATTCATGACACTTTGACATATAATCACCATATTTCTTCAATACAGTAATTCAAGTTTTTGTAAAGATGCCGATCGGCGTCATATATCATTATTTGTCCAACAGGACAAATAACTGCATTATTGCATGTAATTAGCACTCTGCCTGTTGCTTGTTTTATGTAAATGGATTTGAGGACATTTCGAATAATGTAGCTTTTTTAGCCTAATTAGGAACATAAATGTTTTATTTTAAGGAAATGATTCATCTTTTAATAAACGATTTCGCACTTTTTTTTTTTTTTTTTTTTTTTTTTTTTTTTAGATGTTTACTCACTATCTTAACATTTTATAAAATATGCTTAACATTAAACACTATCGTATATATAATAAATCTCTGGTACCGAATCATTTTATAATTGTTAGATTTAATGGATCATATTTTATTATTCATTAAGAAAATTAATGTAGCTTTTTTTTTCCTGGTCTACTCAGACACCACACCATCAGATACAAGCACGTCTGTCGGCGCCGGTATTTTTGGGGACACAACTGAGAGGACTCCAGTCCAAACACCTTCTGCGACTCCTCGCGCAACAACAGAGCCAACTGCAGGGACATCGACCCAGCCAACGGCCGCAGAGCTGTAACAAGCTGCTGCGCAGTTCAGGCCGGTTGGCAAAAGAAAACGGCCGGGCCAGAAGTCGCATGAATATGAAAGAACTACTTCTCTTAGTTCTACTCCCAGGTTGCATCAGGTATGTATCTAGGTATACCTTTAGTTATAATATTGGAGTTATAACTTATTTAATGAGTAAATAGCTCATCTCGGTTTTTGTAAAGGATAGATTTAATTTACTTACGTTTATTTCAAAGTTAAAAAATATATTCTAAGATAATTAACTATTATATGCCATATAATAATTAAATTACAATCTTGGCTTACAGTCTTGCAAGAAGGGCTGCAGTCAAACAATCCTTTCTTTTCAGAACTTGCTTAGAACTTTTCTTTCAGAAAAAATCTTAAATTAAGATGGATTTTATGGAAAATCCTCTTCCACACTCACTACTAATATAAGGGTATTAAATAGGATCAACTTTAATCCTTTTCGCAGAATAGAAAATCCTGTACCCTTCTTTCGCGCTTTCCCAGCGACCATCTTCACTTAACAACAATAAAATATGACCATATAGGGTGACCCAAAAACCACAGAAATATATATATTATTCGAAATGTACCGACTCTAGCTCTATGCGGTTTTAACTGAACTGTACTGAAAATTTTGGGATATATATATATTAGAAAAATGTTACTTAAAATTTTCCTCAATATATCTCGCTGTAACCGCAGTTTCCTTTCACATTTTAAAAAAATGTGTCCGATTAAATGATATTCCGAATACTTAACCTTTTTAAGATAATTTCCGATGCGCAACTTCTTACTTTTACTCAGATGAAGTACGCTGGTCACATTGATCATTCATAGTCCTACTTAGGTTTCTGAATACATTGTGCCACTGCAAAAAATGATTTTACCATTAGCACCACCTCATGAAGAAAATTAAATTATTTTCTTTAATAAATATTTTGTTACCCCCAAAAATAGTAATTCTTTTCGTATATTTCAGGGAAATTCGCCTAGTGCTGTGGTCAATACTTTTTGAAAATATATATAATTTTTTTTCCAGACTTTTGTATCACCTGGTATATATTTACGCACTACATAACACAGATAAAATGTGTAAATTAACTTGAAATTTCTTAAGAGTAATTTTGAAACTTGATTCTTTATAGTTTATATGAGATTAATTTATTTTTGATTGGCTTTTCCTATGTACGTCTGAGAGAACTTCTATGCCATATTCTGTATAAAACCTATCCTACGTATAATATTAACAATATTACCACCATGCAAAGTGACAAATTTGGGCATACCATTTTTTTTTTTTTTTTTTTTTTTTTTTTTTGAAGTATGCAATTACTTACTATTTAAAACTCTGTGAATAAGGAAAAGGATTGCCTTATGAAAATCTTGATGAAAGATTGCTAAAACAGTGCCACAATTTTTCTCCATACCGAACTGAATATACTTTGCAAGATAAATATTCTGATAAATTACTTTTCAAATTAAGATAAATGCAGTCACATATTCACATATGCTTGTAGATCAATGTTAAACACCTGCAGTTATATATAAGGTGGCCATCAAATTACCAATTTTTATCAAAAATCTTGTTTTGATAGTACGACACTCAAAAACAGCACCTCCTCTATCCCATATTAATAAAATAACGTAAGAATATATTTAATAAAATTCCAATGATTCCAATTTTGTTTCTATTTCTTTAATTCCGCACTCTTATCTAATGTAATAAATTGTATTCCTTATAATTGTGTGGTCCACCTGCGGCCGAGGGTTTCTGCGCTCAAATCTGGTTAACGTGAGCTGCTGGGTTCGATTCCAACGTCGGCCTAGCTGTTTTAATTTTTCCGAGGATTTCTCCAAAACTTCCGTAAATATGGGCTAAGACCGCTTATAAAGACCCTTATGGAGGGCACTCCCCCTCAGGCCTAGGAACCTAGAGCAGTCAATCGTCATTATTCCCAGTCCCGAATCCAAATCTTATAACTGAGCAGCAAAGAAGTTTTACATAGTATATAGTTTTTAAAATATTTAATAATATATATATTCCCGAACAAATATTCAAAAAAAAAAAAAAAATCATATTGCGAGAGGCTGTATAAAAATTTCTGGTTTAGTTACGTATGTGAAATTTCATGGGATGAGCTTTCTATACATTTTCAAATTGAACAACATGCATTTACGAAAACGCTTATTTAGACATATGAAACTCGACGCTTACCTAAACATAGATAGTATATTTCATAAAATACAGGCATTTATGCATATTAATAATAGTGTTTTTAGTATATTTTTTCATTACGAAGTTATCAAAACACACCTGTTATTGCGCATTTTATAATTTTTCTAATGTGTTTGTGCAAAGCCCACTCGTGCCAATTGCATAAATTCAATAAATATTTTGCATTTCTTTTTATTTACCAGACCCTGATGGATTTAACCCCTCCAGCCTGGATGGAACATTCGATGTTGCCACTGACAGACGTATGTATTAAAACTTAGTGAAATTTGTTGTCTTTAATAATCTAAGTTTTATATATTTTACCAATTAAATTTTATTTATTAGAATGTATACGTTTTGAATTTAAAGTTTGCATTTATTTTTTTTTTAAATTAAAATCACACAATCAACTCTGGAAGAAAATCATATTTATTGAAATTTTATTTTTCCGTCTGTGCGGAAATAATGCCTGGGCCGGGAGCCGAACCCCGGATCTTTGACTTACAAGGTCAAGGCTCTGCCAATTGAGCTATCCAGGCCGACACCCCGGTCAGCATTACTCACTCAGAGAACCTTTAGGCAGAAACATCTCTGGTCTACCATGTAAATAGCTCGACAGAATTAAATCGCAGGAAATGGAAAACACCATTAGATAATGGGAGAAAGAAATACAAGTTGTGTTTTATAGGTCATCAAAGTGTACAGTATAATGAATTTGAAAAGCTTTCCCGTCTAAGACTGTTTAAAAACAAAAACAAAATCTTTAAAGTTTATCATCATATTTTATTTCTTAAGAATGTTTATTTAAATAATGTATCTCGGTCTTTTTAATTGTGCTTTTATTTTTTTTTTTCTCCGCAGGACACCACGGGACCTGAGGTGCCATTGGGCGATTCTCTCTCATTCGAAGTTTTTTTATTCTGTAAAGAATGTAACAATTAAACTTAAATTCCATTATTTATTCATTTATTTTATTTATTTATTTTTATTTTATTTTATTTTTTTTTTTTTTTTGGTAGAAAGTTGGTACAAGTTGGTAGCTGTGACTTGATTACGCACCTTGCAGATTATTAAAGCTATTTTAAAATTCGTTGCATATTATTTTATGAAATGCTCATTTGTGACCTTATCCTTATGCAGATATTTTTAATTTTTATTTTAGCATCAAGCCAGAGATTACGCCCAAGACGTCAAGTCAACTACCGTGTGTAAGTTTTATTATTATTATTTTGTAACGTTTTGTTAAAACTGAAACGTAAGAATATTCATTTAGACTTCATTTGGATCACAGAGAATAGGTGGATTTGGTAATGCATGGCCTGGAATTAATAATTTTATGGATTTTTTGGTTGTATATTTCATAATAAATGAAACCCCATGTTTTAAAAATAATTAAAAGGGTTTTTATTTCCTGTTAAGATATATATATCTATACACACACTCGACTATATTAATGAACCAGCAACCTTAAAATGGAAATTTAATTCAAACTATCTTAATGCGTATATTTTAATGCAATGCGTGTAATAACACTTAAATTTAAAAAAAGATAAAAGCCTGGAGAGTAGGTTTATAAGTAACGTCATTTATATCGGATGGATCATATACATATAAAATTTATAAAATATATATTTATATAATATTATGATTTTTCTTTCATTTCTATTAAGTATATGACATTAAAAAAAAATATAGATACTCCTAAATATAAAAATTGTACTTTTATAATAATGTTATTAAAAATGTTAAATTTGTATTAAAGTATAATTTGATATTGTCATAATATAAAACTTAGAAACACTTTCCGATAATCACTAAAAATAATTAATTAATTTGCTTTTGTATAAGGCTTTTTATTAAGATGTTACCCCTTTAAAATTTATATATTTGTCATTATTTTATTTTACAGATAGGGGCTTGTGCAAATAATCAGTTTCTTTATACATTGTAAAAGCTAGTTTAAAATATATTCATTTTTGTTTTTTTTTTTAGATATGGATTTTTTTTTTTTCTTTTTGTTAATAAAAAGATAGTACTTTTAAAAGAACCTATATCCTACTATAAAATTGCACTTTTCCTTTACGTATTCTTGCAATTTAAAATCATCAGTACCTAAATATGTTAGTCGAAATTTGTGGTTTTTTACATTTAACTTTTAAATATTTTTGATTCATTGATTTCATTATTTAATAAAAAAAATAAGGTCTTCAAGTTTCTAAAATGTGTGTATATATATATATATATATATATATATATATATATATATATATATTACACAATTTATTGACAAAATTAAAATTTTAAATTTAAATGAATAACTGTACTTAAATTATTAGATGTATTTTTGCACATGAAGATACACTATGCAAATCAGTTCACAAAACAAAATTTATATATAAAAATTATATATATATGGAGTTTTTGATTTAACGCAAAAAGTATCGAAAAAGATAATCATAATTTAAGTTAATCTTTATTTAAAATAAATTAGATGATGTAGATACTTCTATCAAGTTAAGAAAAAATAAAGATAAAAGTTATTGAAAAAATTAAATGAATGAAAAGTTTTTCAAACGAACTGAATAGATTTTGTAATTATGTAGTTAAACGATTTCTTTTCTTTTCTTTTCTTTTCTTTTTTTTTTTTTTTTTTTTTTTTTTTTTTGCTGCACTTTCGTTCAAAAATTTGGACAATTTTTTTCTTAAAATATATTTTCTCGCCTCTCAACAATTTTTGTGATCGGGTGTATAAATTTACATACATAATATTAGAAGGGAAGATTATTAAACTTCTGTTTAATAACATATTTCATATTTTAAAATTCTTCTAACTGAAATGGAATTTCTGTTGACTTCCTTCAAAGAAGCTAAATAATATAATTGTATTTTCAGGATCAGTATCGAACTCGGATTGTTCACTTTTTTAAACTAGAATAGGAATTAATAAATTAATACTTTTTAAACTAGTTATATTTAATAGAGCTAGGGCATGTGTTTTTAATACGATAAATTAATTTTTAATTTTAAAAAAAAATGCAGTTAATGGTTTTAAAACTATGAAATTTTAACAAGCCTAGAAATTTTAAAGTTCATTTGAGTATCCAATAAAGATATAAAAATTTTATGTAGAGTATTTTTATGGCACTAATAGTATTTTCATATCTTCCAAAATGCTGCAGTTGCGACAGGAACTCTAGTTACAAAGTTATTTTTCATGGAAAATACAATAACAGGGATATCCCTTATAGCTAAATGCTGACACTTGTTTTAATACGGCCTTTTTTTTTTTTTTTTTTTTACAATGCAGTTTTCCTACTACTTAATCAGGGAAAAGCCTTGCAAACGATTCCAAAAGTTTAATGCATAAAGAACCAGCAAATGCCCTGAAATAGCCTTGACAAAAATAAACATTGATTCTGATTAAATATTTATCTTAACTTACAAAAATAAAGAAATAACATGAGGATTCTTTAAACAGTAAAACATTATTTCGCACATCACAAAAAAAAAAAAAAAAAAAAATGTAGTTAGTACGATTCAATAATTTAAAAGATAATTTGATTAAAATAATAATGTAGAATACAAATTGTACCATTACTTTATGCATAGTAAATGAACAAATGCTTATTCTACATGTGACAAATAATACAATTCACTCAGTAAAACATGTTTTTTCTTAAATAAAAAGATAAGTAAAAAATAAATATTCAAGCATATTTTTTAAAAACAAATATCAACTAAGAAGTGAAATAAAAAAGAAGCTTCAAAGTTATTTATTACAATGTCAAACACAAAGTGTAAACATTTTCCCATTTTTATGAATAAAGTGAAAAATACGATAATAACTAAACAAACAATTTATTAAAAATGTTACAGAATATATTTTATGCTATCAGGCTATGCAAAATAATTCTACTAATTACTAGATATTCCACATATGACAAAATATAAAGTTCACTCGATAAAATAACCATTTCGTAAAAAGATTAATTTAAATTCAATAAAACTTGATTATTAAGCATATTTGGTTTTCTTACCGAAAAAAAAAAAGGGGATTTTTTTTATTATGATTTAAATTTAATCTGTAAGAATGTGATTAAAATATTTTTATAACTGAATTTTATTTATAGAAAATGGATACACGAGTGATGAAATGTTAGATGGTTAGATCACAAAAAATCAAAAATGTGTTTTAGGAAATATCATAAGAATGTCGCATAGCCCTTTTTCAACATATTTGTTCCATTTTTGGTAGAGTTCTACGCAAATCAGGAATTTTCCAAGTTATCTGCCAAAAATCGATTTTCCCCCTTCCTTCCCTTAAAAATCAAAAATTCCTAAATTGCAGATAATGTTTCATTTATACTCATGTCTAGTCTCTCCATGTGGAATTTCTTTATTGTGAAGTAATTAGGAGCCGAGTTATGCTTACAAACGTGTTTATGTCTTTTGCCAACGGGGGGGGGGAGAGAATTTCGGAAAAGTTGATAGATATAATTTTAAGTTGGGTAAAGACCTAAATTCTTGCCCAGCGCCGTTAAATTCCGTCCAGCCGTTCTCAAGTGACACCCATATAAACGTGTTTTTGTCTTTTGCCCCCCAGGGGGGATGCGGGGCAATTTCTGAAAAGCTGATAGATATAATTTTAAGTTGGGGTGAAGAACTAAATTCCTGCCAAGCGCCGTTGAATTCCGTCCAGCCATTCTTGCGTGATGCCCGGACAAAAAAAGCGATATACAGACACGATGACACATACACATAGGCAAAATTTTCTGAAGTCATTTTTGGCTTTCATGGTGTATATATCGCAAAATTTTTCGATTCTAACAAATTTACAGACAAAAGTCTGATTTTATTAATATAGATAAAAAGTACAGCATAATGTGTATATTTTTAGTATTTTTATGTTGTATATTTTTTATTTATATTTCTGTGCGTATTCCAGTAAATTCCTTTTAAAAATCCTATTAATGCATTAGTAGTCGCATATTGGTCTATTTGCCGCCCACTGATTATAAATTTCCCCAACAGATCACCCCTTAAAAATAAAGTATGAAAATTCTGTGTAACTAACCTTGAGTGGATGTTCTCTAACATAGTCTGTTTTCAAGTCATTCTTGATATTTTTTGAGCAGTTAAAAACATTTTACTTCTCAAATCGGTATTTGACTGTGACGTGACTATTAATGTTGATTATTTTTTTCCCCACTTCTAGATTTGCAGAAAGGTTAGAGGTTTACGGGAAAAGTTTTGCGTGAATTAAAGGCAGCTCATCTTTCTCTACTGGCTTTCCCCTAATACTAAACAACAGCGAGGAATAGAACAACATGTGACTACTAGCGTTATAAAAAAAATGACGCAACTACTCGCATGCAGTGGCGTCACCAGAAAAAATTACAAGGGGCGCACAACCTGAAAAAATATTTTTTTTAAAAATAAAATTCTGGTAGCATAGTTTTAAAGGAAAAGAAAAAAATGCTAATTAGAATTTTCCAGGGGGAGGCAAGTGCCCCCCCCCCCTTGCCTCATTGTCCTGACACCCATGCTCTTGTGTTAACTTGAACAAGAAGAGCGTCACCCATGTTTGGGTGGTGTGGTGCCCACGAAAGCATATCCATCACCCATATCTGGATGACACGGAGACGAACGTGTTAAATTTTATTAACTCAAATACCTCCACATTACCCTATTTACACAAGCAAAATTTACTGCTGTCTGCATCCAAGTGCTTCCATATCTTTACTATATAACTAATGACGTAATAATCATAATGAAGGAAAATGGATATTTGCCTATAATAATGAATGATAGTGAAGTACCGCTCTATAAAGTCGCCAAAAAAGATACTAACACCAAATGGAATATCCTTACTGGTAACTTTTTACCGCCACATGTTTAAAACAAGCTGCATTCATTTCTTATTAGTCACATCTTTTTCCTAATACATCAAAAATGGATGAGAAACGACAATCAATAAAAATTTGGGATTTGCCTGAACAGAGGAAGAATCAGTCAGTTAATTTCAAGCAAAAGACATTTAACCTAAAGTTACTTCTTGTGCAAAAAAATTCTTAGAACTAACATTTATTAAAAAAAAATTTATATGTAAACTGTGTGTTGTCATCAATAAAGTTTGCTTGGCGAGATTTGCAGCATTATTAACATTTTTGTTTGGTGAGATTTTCACCAGCGAAATGGAAAAGTACCGATAATAATAAACCTTATTTTTAAAAAAATGATTAAGCAATATATCATTTGTCCCTAGTCATTAAATAATATGAAAGAGCCTGACAGTTTATCCAAAATTAAATCAATTTGCAAAAGCTTTATAAGCTTTTAATTGTTGAAAATTAGCTACTAAACAATTAAAATAAATGCTAGTTTTCATGTACTATGCAAATAAAATAACTTTAGAATTTTTTTTTAAATAAATGCTTAAAATATGGATTAAATGTTGGATTAGTTGATGAGTATACATAAATTTTCTGAAGCTAAAAATATAAAAGATACAAATACATTAATATTTCTAAACTAAGTTTTAAAAAGCTGCATGTAAACAATCTATAACAAAAAAAAGTTCAACTAATTTTTTTTTAAAACAAAAAATGCATTAAACTTCATATAAGTGTGAATATCCTTTTATTTTTTATTTTATCTCCCTCTGATAATACACAGGAAGAGACATTTCCAGGAAAACAATTACATTTAAACATTTTTGTATTTTTAATCACGGATACGTTAATAAATAAATATAAACAAAAACGCAAGCATATGCTAGGTCACATGTTTCTCTCAGCCAATCATTACGGTTTATCGTTTAAAATAATCGATGTATTCGAAACCGGAAATCACAAACGCGATCAGCCGCCGTCATTTGTGAGCGACTGAAATTGTTGCGTTTGGAATGAAACATTCATGGCGATCACAAATTTCGGATTTGTGATCACTCGCTTGCGAGCGAGCGAGCGTTGCAGTCTGGATGTAACCGAATAGCTTCAGTGGGAGTTTTACAGAATATAGGAATTTTTAACCGGAAGTGATTTACACCTACGTCATCCGTATTTCCTGTTCGTCTCTCGTTTGGCGAATTATTATGTGACGGCGTCATTTCAGCTCTCAGCTTGGCGTGATAGATCTCAAGATTCATTACGATTACATTGTTGTTGGGTCGTCGGTCGGTATGTGGTGTGTGCTTTTCGCTCTCCTCCATTTGCTTTTGCTTGTGTTATACTGTACAGTCAGGGGCGGATCAAGGGGTGTGCGAAGTGTGCGGCCGCACGGGGCGCTCACTCGATACGCAAATGAAAGGGCGCCAAATGACGAAAATTTTCTCGGACGATTTTATTTACAATTTTAAGAAACTTTTTTTTTCAAAGCAGTACCAAACGTTTGTCTACGAATCTTAATGAGAGCTTTCTCTCTCATTTTCACTGCAAAGAGAAGATGAAACAGGAATACCTCTAGAGTGAACCGCCCCCTCCCAATTCCTTATCTTTCTCTCTTTCTTCGAAACATGGATTTCTCTTTGACAGTTACCATCTCTTCCAAGTATCTGAGATGACCACCAATTGGGACATTGGGAGGGCACAGATTTAGGGGCCGTATTCTCCCCTCCTTCGAAATCGGAATTTCATGCGGAATGGGGAGATTTCGAGTGGGATTCCGAAGAAGAGTTATTCTCCCAGCAAAAACCGGGATCCAGGCTTTTCGAATATACGGAATATGCTTCTATCTTGTTCCGACAGCTCAGAGCAGCCGGAATAGCATTCGAAGCGGAATATTGTGCGTGGAAAGATAAAATGGCGGACGGTTTGTTGTTATTAGAAGTGTGTGACAGAATTGTTGTGGTGGTTTTAGAGATCGAACATTCGTAATTTCATAAATTTAATTGAACATTTTAGATTATCGAAAAAAGCACCTTTCTTTTTAATTGAAAGTTTGCAACCGAAGTTTTTGCAACCGAAGTCTTATGAAGCTTTTTCTCCTGAATGAAGGTAATAGTGAAATTTTTTCTTTATATTTTCTATTATTAAGTTATTTAAGTCAGTGGTTGTTAAGTACAATAATACGACTTATATCCCATGTTTTATATGGTTGAATATTTAAGTAATATTTTTTGTTTTTTTGATTTAATAAGTGCTTTATACATTCGTTAAAATTTCGTTCATTTTTTACCTTGTATTCCATAATTTTTGAGACATAACTTACTCTATGTGATGCACTGTTTTCATATTACCTTTTTGTGTTGCATTCATTATGTTAATCTGGGCACTTTTCTCCATTAAAATGACATAATTCATTTTAAAGTCATGCTTTATTATATTTGAAAGCTTAAGTAATTTAAGGAACTTTCAGCTTGCTTATTAAATAATATGTATGTATTTCATGGTTATTACTTATTCTAAATATTGAAGATTTTTGAACTGATAATTACAAACTTTTGTACTTTAAAAACTAATGCAAACTTTGCAGAAATTGAACAACTTTTTCTTAATTTGTTAAACAATATGTATTAAATTGAATACAGGCTTTGGAAATCCTTCTTTTAAATATAACTTTGATTATTTAGTTGTGTACTTTATTTGTGCTCTACACAATGTAAATTTATTTAATATATTTATTTTTACATGCCAAATGAATTATGCTTTTAACAACTCACTTATTACATTTAATGAAATAATAAGTTGTAGTTGAAAATTCAATTATCCCATTAAGTAGTTCTATTATTTTAAATGTTTTACACCCTTTTCTAAGTGTAGAAAATAAAATATTGTGTTAATTAGAGTGATAAAAGTAACATGTAATGAATTGTTTTTTCTTTAATCAGAAAAAGTAAATTATTAATAATAAATTATGCGCAAGAACCATATTTCTTTTGGTCATTTATGCAGTAAATAGTGTTAAAAATATTTCTTGCAATAAAAAAAAAGGATGAAGAAAAGTTGCATAGTAAAAATACAGTTGAAGATCTTTATAACGCAAAGCTAAAAACACAAGGTTTTGCGTTATATAGAATTTTGCATTATATAGATCACATTTCACACATCGTCAAACTTACCTTGTAAACATGGCCAAATATGTCTGAAACATATCAAAACAGAGTAGGACATTTTAAAGTTACATTTATTGGAACATAAATTGGGTGGGTAATAACTTTCATTCTAAAATTTACTTTATAAAGATAGTCCATATATATGCCTGTACAAAATCATTCATTATATTGCTCACTTAAAAAAAAATTGATAGCAATTTTTTCATTAAAAATCTCTGAATTAAACAGGTAAAGAAAAACAAATGTATCACACTTACTTCTCAACAAAGTAACAGTTTTTTAGAAAGTATTTCTTAACTCCAAAATTCATTGTTTATATCCAAGAAATTTTGCGTTATACAGAGAATTGCATTATATAGAATTGCGTTATAAAGATCTTCTACTGTATGTCATTTTTGTGTTAATAGTTAATGTATGAGGAAATTCTTACAGATTTCTGACAAAAAATTAAGTAAAATTATTTAACATAGTATGTGTATATACATAGATATATCAGGGTTTAATCCAGGTTTTTAAAAATGGTACCCCATTTGTGAATTTATGAAATAATTTGTGAAAACATCAAATAAGTTTGTGAAAACAAATAATGCTTCAGAATAATTAGCTGAAATGCGCAAAGCAGTTTTAAAAATTTTAAAATACATTTAGGAACAGTTGTAAAATAAATATATATGTGGCAGAGTTATTTCTTATATGTAAGATAAGAAGGTGTTTACTTTATTTACCATTTTCTCCAGTAAATATACAAACTGAGGTATTTTTATGTATTCGTTCAATGTAACAAAGCTTATAAAATTTTTTAGTGTGCAGATATATTGAAGAGAACTGACTTTGTGAAGGTGCCTCTTTGCTAAAAGTTGACTTTGTGAAAGTACCTCATTGCGGCACTAAATTTGTTCTGGATTAACTTCTGTATGTATATATAAATTCATATTTTTAAGACAATCCAAATTCATTTATTATAAAATCAGATTGGTAATGGCAAACCTATTCAAGAGTTTGTAGATTATTATTATTATTTTTTATAATAGTTCATAGGTAACTTAAGTAAGCAAAGAAAATGTTGTACTTTTTCATTAGTCGGGTGCAAATGATTTGTTGCTGACTCTTAGTTAACAAAGCACCACATTATGAAAACACATTTAATAGTAACACTTTTAGCAGTAAAAATAAAAGTATTATAATTAATTTCCAGTGATTTCTCACAATGTTTTACCGAAGCTGACCTGTGGTGACCTGCAATTGACTCAATCTTATTTCCTCACAACTTTTCTATTTATTATTATTATTATTTTCCTCCTGCTTTCTTATTTATATTTAATGTTTACTCATTTTTCAATGTGTACTAGATCTCTTAATTCTTTAATATTCATAGAGCAAAAGAAAAGATTTCTCTCTTGAAACCTAAATGAGCTCAGTAAGAGAATGCTGAGAGCTGAGACAGCCCTCCTACAGAAGAACTCTGACAGACCACCCTCTAAGGCACCCCTCCTGTAGAAGACAATGTAGAACTTGAAAACTGAAAGCCTGGTGAGTGTCTGAATTGTGCAGTGTTTATTAAAAAGCTGCACGATTGAGACACATTTCCCTGGTAATTCTTTGGAAACAAGTCGACATCACATCTAAGTATGAATTGCTATACAGGTAATAATTTTATATTTTCTTTTCAACTTAAGTTTAAATTTTTATTTTATTTACTGATATTAATTTTTACTTTATGTCCTTACTTTAAATTACTTCTAATAAGAAAATAACATACTTTTATGATGATTAAAATTTAACCTTTTTTGTCTTTCGAATGTGAATTTGTTCAATTGATAAATCAAATAAAACTTAATTGAATACTAAAGCATAAAATAATTTCTTTTTTTTTATAAATTGAAGATTATAAAATATATTTATTGCTCAAATATAATAGATTTTGTCACAAAAATTCTAATATTTAATTTCAATGTCTTGTCTTTGCATATAATAGTTTCATCTTTATCTTTTTGCTAATCACATCCCTGATTAAAAGATAGTTTTGTTATGACTCGCAAAGCTCAGTTATGATGATTATATTACAACAGTACAGAGACACACCAAAGTAAAAGCAATCTTTTTGTTTTCTCCATTACTATTTGAATAAAACTGTACTTGTAATTAGATAGTTTGACTATAAATAAATTGTATCCGAACAGTAGTGAAAAAAAATGTCTTAGATTCTCAATTTATGTTACTTTTAATTATAAATTTAAAAAACAGTTCAATGTATGAATATTTACATGATGTTAAAAATGTCAATGTAAAAAATATTGAGAGCAAACTGCATTTTTTTGTACCGTATAGCATACTGCACTACATGCATTGGCATTTGTTAAATTTATATTTCTGTTCAAGTCTGGTTACATATTCTAACAGTTCAATATGCTAAAGATCTGTCGTTCAAATTCAATAAATAAACTTTGTCAGCAAATACCATAAATTGAAAAAAAAAAAAAAAATCATAGTTTTTTGCCTGATGAAATGTTGTACTATTATTTTTATCCGAAACAACTGTGTTTTTTTTTTTTTTTTTTTCAAGAATTATTTTATATTTTAGAAGGGCTGCACCAACAATTCAGTACAGTCGGTAACAAAAGTCTCCAAACACTAGCAAAAATTCCTATATAAAAAAAGTACACTTAATACAGTTTTGTTAAATAAATCCTTGTCGAATTCTGTTTTTAGACTGACTAAGAACAGGATTCGACAAGGATTTATTTCACAAAACTGTATTAAGTGTTCTTTTTTTATATAGGAATTTTTACTAGTGTTCGGAGACTTTTGTTACCGACTGTATGTACTCTGTGAATACTGAGTAGGTATAAGAATTTCATTTTTAAGCCTTCTGGAAATAGATGTTAACTAGTAAGTAAAAAGCTTCAAAAAGTAGCTAGTAAAAAGTTTCTATAACGGTGTCAATTTGGCCCGGCCCGGCCCGTTTATTATTTGCCAGTGTGCGGCCCGGCCCAGCCCGGACAAAAAACAATAAAGTCAGGCCCGACCCAATTCAAAAATATGAAAGATTAAAAATATTCATGCCTTTCTATGAAAAAGATTTTTAGTATGTGTTTTGCAGAGGTTTTATATAGCGAAGCAATAGAATCTTCTTTAACAAAATTGCTAAACTTTTACAAGATAATTATATATAAACAAAAGTTCATTATTTACAGACGTACAGAAGGCACAAAGACAGACAAAAAGTCAAATCGAAAATATTAGCACTCATCATACACTATAGGACGGTATTTAAAATGGTTATTACTAATAAAAATGCACGTTCAACCACTTTCTCTTATGTACCGTAATGTATACGAATCTTTCATGTGATCCGGTAAACAAAATTTTAATGGTAATCCAATTATATTTTATAGTAAAGAGGCTTTTGTACATGCTAAAATTTATGCTACTTTCATTCAATGCACTGGAGAAAAGAAAAGGGAATTTAGAGAAAAAGTTACAGCGGCAGGATTTTTATAGCCTTCATACCACCTAAATTCTACAGACCATAAGACACAATGCCTTATACACAGTAACATATCTAATTTCTTTCGTTTGAACATGTGCGCAAACTAGTAGTGACATGCATACTATTTTGAATAGGAAACCATTTAATATTACTTGAAATAAAATATATTAATTTCGAGACATGCTAAAATATTCGAGAGAAATCAGATTGCGAACAGACAGACTGATAAGCAATTAAATTGAAGTTACAGACATTTTTTAACAAAATAAAATTTTATGTGATATAGTAGCCTGTAAAATTATGTGAAATAAATGACTGAAGAAATATTTTACCATTTTCCTTTTTCGTTGATTAACGATGAAACCAGAAAAAGATTTGGGCTGACACAGCCCGGAAAAAATTTCATTCAGGCCCTGCCCGGCCCGAGTATACACAAAGAAACTGAGCCCGAGCCTGGCCCAGCCCGAGCTTGCAAAAAAAATTTAGGCCCGGCCCAAGAACGGATTGAAAAATTCGGCCCGAGGGCCGGGGCGTAAGCCCGGCCTGTGCAGACCTCTAGCGGCCACGACATATTCTACGTGCACCAGCCACCATTACACGAAGGTCTTTGGCTGGCTCGAGAACCGAACCCGTAATCTTCCAATTACGAGCTCAGCGCTCTACCGATAGGGGTACTGCGGTCTGGATCTAAGGTTGTAAAAAAGAAATAAAAAGGGTCATATATTAAAGCTGCAATGCAAAATGGTCTAGATATTATGAATTCTTTTCTATTATGAGGATTTCCATAATGATTTTCTGTTTTTATCTTGTAATATGCACTATTAATATTCCTTTTCAGTGAAAGAAAGCAGCGAATAGGCAGGCAGAGCTCTGCATGTGTTAATAAGTAAAGTGAGTCGGGGGGTTGGTGAGCGGAGCGAGTAGGGGGCAGAGCCCCCTAGTGATTAAAAATAATAATAAATTTAATTTTATATAAATCTGTATCACAAAAAAATATCTGATAAAACTGACATAATGCTTTTTTTTTTTTAATATTAATTTCAAATAATCAATTTTTCCCCCTTGATTTTGTTATTCACAAAAGTAATGTCGACACAGCTTTAACCTCTTTGGTGAATTTTATTATTATTTTTTTTTTTTTGCTATGTGATGATTGATGTCAAGGTCTTTACTTACGCAATTGCAATAACCATTTCAATTTACCGCTAAAATGGCAAACAAAATGATTGAAACTGCCAAGCGTGTTCCATATTAAAGCTGTGCTGAAAATAGTCGCCAATAATCATTAACGTTTATTTAAATGTTTAAATTGTTTAATAAAATATATATATATATATATATTTGAAACTGACATCATAATATTTTATTTGAATTAATTATTTATTTTTGAAATATTGATTTCAATCAATCAAGTTGGCTTGTAAGTTCTTTCTTTTCTTTTTTCCCGCGAGACAGGCAAAGCCTGGTTTTATACTAATAAAAGACGATATTTATATCTTTGCCTGTGTGCGATGTAGATTAAATATATATATGGCACATTATTTTTTTTCCTTCTAGATAGAGGATTGAATTTGGGAATAAGGCTGATTGACTGCTGTAGGTCCTGTGTCTGAGGGGGGGATGGCATCCGTGGGGGTTTTTCTAAGGGGTCCTAGCCCATATTTACACAAGTTTCAGAGAAAACTACAGAAAACTCTGAACAGCTAGGCTGACGAGCGCGACCTGGGATCGAATCCGGCACCTCACGTTTACCAGCTTTTGAGCGCAAAACCGCTCGGCTGCTGGTGGGCACTCTAGATTGAGGAATATGTGCAGATTCACAATATACTTTAAATTTTCGATATTTTTAAAAATATGATTTTTTGTGTTTTTCTCCTACATTCTTCTTTGAGCTGTAATTTCAAGCTGAGACCAACAATATAACACGTTTACAACTTTTTATTTATTTTTTTTAATATAAAAAAGAAAAACCTTTTTACACATGAATGTTAAATTTAAAAATTATTCCTGTTTACGCTAAAATAGATGTCATAGATGATTTAAAATTTTATTTAGATTTAATTTTTTTTATAATGTTTATTTAAATTTATCGAATTGTCTTATAGGTTTTTTCCCCTTTATTTTATCATCCACAAACTAAAATGAGCACAGTTTTAGTATAGAATCCCCTTGGCGACTTTTATTATTTTTTGCCACTTTGGTGATGAATTAAAATGGCTATTGCAATTGCATAATAAAAGACTTGCGAAAATCGCTCAAGCTATTTAGGAGTCAGTTTTCAAATTTCGTCAAGAGACCTTATACTAAAGCTGTTTCTTAATGTCAATGCATTTTTAGTTTATTTTGAAATGACCACGTTTCCAATCAACATAATGAACCTCAAATAATTGAATATTATTTATATTTTCTTAATAGCTGTATATGATAGCACTTAACCATGGCTTTGATTTGCTGAAAATACAGCACAGCTTTAGTATGGGACTCCCTTGGCCAAATTTGTGACTTTTTTTTTTTCCCAATTTTTATTCATTCTTCCAAATAAAGAATGAATTTCATTTTCTTTATTTCAATAAAATGTTTTAGTAATGGCACCAGTTTACATTGTTACTTTTCAGAATATTGGATGTTTGGTTTATTAGGCTTATTAATAAAGAAAATAAGCTTTTAAAAGATTAGCTTATTATCAAGTAGCAGCTTTTAAAAATAAATAAATAAATAAAATAAGCTTTTAAAAGATTCGCTTATTATGAAGTAGCTGCTTATAAAAAAATCGCACTTATGTTATTGCAAGTTGTGAATTTTTCATTTTTACTTTAACAGATGCTTACACATTACAGAGAGCCAAAAATAAATCTTATAGTGAAGAATATGGCATTTGAGATTGTTTTTTAATAATATATTGGTTAATTTTTGTTTTTCATTCATGATCTATTATAACTTGGAAGTAATTCATAATTTGATCTATCGTAGTTAATAATTTTGAATCCATTAAATGTGGGGTTCAAACTCAGCACTAGCATTTCAGCCATAGCAGTTCAGAGATTTTTCTGAAACTTGCATGAATTTGAGCAAGGACTCTTTAGAAAGAGACCCACAGAAGGAACGCCACCCAGGCCTAGGGTCCTCGCATAGTCAGTTTACCTTAAACAACACAACACCCTCCATTATATGTGATGTTGTGGGAGGGGGGGGAAGGATCTTTTCAGAATTTTCTTAAATTAAATCGATTGTACAAATACAGGTAATTCAGAAAATTGTGAAGTTTAAATTGATATGAACATTCAGTATAATATCCAATAACGGTAAAGGGCAAAACTGGATTGTGTTGTGTGGGTTGGAACTGATTGACTATGCAAGGGTTCTAAGCCATATTTATGCAAGTTTCAGAGAAAACCATGTAAAACTCCAAACTGCTCAGATGAATTTGACCTAGGATTGAACCCAGCACCTTCTCTCTTATGAACATATCAAGTGAGAGACATTTCGTTCAGCTTTTTTACTGAACACAGCATGATCAATTTTTTGAAAGATAGTCTAAAATATTGATGACCCGCTGATCTCGAACCTTTTTAAAAACATTAATACATTTCACTAACAGCCTTAAAAAGAAAAAAAATAATAAATAATGGCTGGGCTACTTTTAAGTTAAAAATACAAGACAATTTAACATTTTTTTCTGGCAATCCTAACTGCATAAAATTTTATAGTCTAGATAAATGTTATTTTGTAATATATTAGAGGTGAAATTAATAGTAAATTGAGGTAGATAGAGTGTATGTGTGTGTGGGGGGGGGGATATATTTTTTTCTTCTCACAGATACAAAGTTTCAGCAGACGTCTAACACACAGACAGCCAGTTTCTGAATGGTCAAATCATGTGTGAAGCATCTTTAAACATGTAAAATCCATCGAAGACTAGAAGTTTAAAATTTTTACGAATCCAATACTTTCTTTTATGAATATTGAAGAAAGTAAAAATATGTTTTAAAAGAATACCTCTTATAGACTTACATATATTTTTATAGGTTCTTGTAAAAATTGCTAGAAAATTTTCAAATTTAGGACGTATAAGGTTTGACTGGAAAAATTACAATTAAAAATATTTTTCCACAAATCATGACATACTATAGCAATAACTCTGTTTTCTGTGAATAATTAAGGCATTGAAAAAATTCAGCTTATATGTTTTAAAAAATTCTTTCAAATTTCTTCATGACAAATTAACTAAAACCTCTGATGAAGAAATTACTCGAATATAAAATTATATAAAAAATAAGCTAACTGTTATATTAATAATTTAACCAGTCACCATGTTTAAACGAGTATAAATTTCAAATTAATCAACTAATTAACTAACTAATTTTTAATTAAAAAGAAAAAGAAAGAACTCCATTAAATCAATAAACAATAATTTTAAAATTATAAAAATTTCCCGTTAAATTTTAAAATTTTAAGGTAAATAATTGGTAAAAATCACAAATTAAATACACAATAATAAATGAATAATTCAACAATAGGAAGAATTAGATAAAGTATTGTTAGGTGTGATAAAACCTCGTAATATGATAGATGCAATGCTATACAGCAAATACTGTATTCGGATGATATACATGTTTTATTTATAAAGCAATCGAACCCATAAGTATTAGGAATAAATTATGTGATGTCGTGAATAAATCTTATGAAAATTTTACTACATTAATCATATTATTTATGGAACGCTGATTTTTTGGCCGATCACTTTTTTAATTTTTAGATGTATCTTTCTTTTCAAACACACTTTGAAATATCTGTTTAAGCAGAACTAAATATGAGCGATTTTATATATCTATGAGAAAATACAACCATCGAGTGATTGTTTGTTTACTAACAAGCATGATTTTTCTCTGACTGTTGATTGGTTTGAGCGTCTCAAAAACGTCACTTCCTCTCGAATGCTTCGGAATGATTTCGCATACGGAATTCAGTGTCGGCAGAATAGCAGTTTCCATTCGGATCGGGATCTAGACTCGATTCCGGTTGATGTCCATTCCGATTACGTTCCGTTTTCCGATTTGGGGAGAATACGGCTCATGGTCTTTCTATCCCTTTCATTGTCGTGCTGATTCTTCATAGAAGAGAATGTTGTAAAATACCACAAAAACGCCCCCCCCCTCAATCCATTTAACGCCCCCTCTGAATTTCACCTGAATTTAGCTTGTTCTAAACAACTGTTCAGCCTCGCAGGAAGCCAACAAATGACTCTATAGGAATAGGAGACAGTTTTTAGGTCATTTATTTCTTTGTTTAAGGTTCGCCTTTATAAATATGAACATTGATTTGTTTTATGATAAATCGGACACTGATTATTTGAAAATGAAAAACGTAAGATTCCTAAAATAGTGGAAAATTTAAAAATAATGTTTTGGAAGTAGGAAAAAGAATTTCCTGAATTTTTCCATTTTTATAGCGGTGAACCAAAAGTTGACTGTATTTATTTATTTATTTATTTTAATCCCTGCAACATTAAATATATATATATATTTTGTTTTAAAATTATTTTTTATATCAGTTAATTTTAGCAGAAAATACATGTTAATTTCTATATTTTTGCCGATTTTTAAAGCCTCAACTAATACATTCAGATTTTCCATAAAGAATGTAGGGGCGCTTGAACAGTATTTTATGGTGTTTTCTTAATTTTTGTATTAAAAAATAATTTACGTTCACTTTATAAATCATTTTACAAACATGACAGATAAGTGGAAAACATCGGGGGCTTACTGGAGTAAAAGAAAAGCGCAAGAAAATCGGGAAAATGTAAAACAAGATGCTGCATTAAAAAAAAAAAAAAAAAAAAAAAAAAAAAAAAAAGAGAGAGAGAGAGAATTCTAGCAGTGCAAGTCACAAAGAACTGAACATTTCTGCAAATTGATGATAAAATTCAAAAAATCATAGATGTAAATACTAAATATTATTAACTATTTCTGTTGTAATTTTTAAATTACAACTGAAAAAAAGAGCAACCCCCCCCCCTCAAAAAAAAAAAAAAAAAAAAAAAAGTGAAATATTAAAAAAGGTTTTTTTTTTTTTTTTTTTTTTTTTCCCCCTAACAGTGCAAGTCGCGAGAAATTGAACAGTGCTGTAACTTTAAAGAACGGTGAAAATAAATACCGAAGAAAAAGTAATAAATTACGTTGATTTATACCAGTTCTAATTTAAATACTCTGCGATTCACAAACGTGAAACATTAAAGTAATGAATTAGAGGCTCTGACTGCAGCGGGGAGGTTGCCGTTTCAGATTCCAGGTCGCGGATCGTGCTCGTCGGCTTAGTTTTACGAAGTTTTGTTTTCTTCAAAACTCGAATGAATCTGGTCTAGGGCAACTTAGAATCCCCCTCACCACACACATACACCCATCGAAGGGCATCAAATTTAAACCTAGGTCCCAAACGTAGCCTTAATTTAAAACGCCAACATCAGCACTCAGTGTGTGTTGGCTCGACGCATATATCCTTTCTTCTTCCCATGTAATCCAATGAGATTTTTATTGCTTCGTATTAGGATATCTCTTTCAAAAATAGTGTTTTTAGAATTATGTTTTTTGTACTCCACTCTTTGAACATTTCATCTTATATCTTAGTAAGCAATTAAAAAAAAAATTATAATTAATTCAATATCTCTTTTTGAAATTGAAAATTAGGCCCTTAAGTTTGCTTAATGAAATAAAATATTTAAATTATTAAAAAAAAAAAAAAAAAAAAAAACTACGCGGAGAAGGAGAAAGAAAGAGTATCTGACTATGACTTCGGCCTGCCTGCTGTCTAACTCCCGTTAATATTAATGAAATTTCTTGAAACTGATATATGATATTCAAATTTTCTATCGAAAATGAAGTAAATACCATTATTTGTTTGTGTACAGGGACACTCGAAAGTATCTCAAAGCATTGCATTCTCTGAGAGGTATTTCTATAAACTACATTTTAATACCATTACTTTGCATAAATCTTTATGAAATTGAAATATGTTATTCAAGTTCATTATCGAATGTTTCCAATTGAAAATGTATTAAATAACCACCACTGGATTGTGTACAGACACCCAAGAGTATTTCAAAGCATTGTGTTCTAAGAGAGTTATTTCTAAAAACCATATTTTAATGACTTTACTTTGCACAAATTTGGATAAAATGGAAATATATTATTCATATGCACGAAAGAATGCTTTTTATAGTTTAGCATTAAGATTTACATTGAAGATTAGATTACATTAAGATTTACAATTAGTATTAAGATAGAAAATATTTACAGAGCCATCTAAAAACATTCAGATCAGATATATCGAGGGCTATATAAGGAAACAGATGGAATTTCAATTTTATTTTTATTAAGCATTCTAACACTTTGTGACAATGTTTAAGAGTTAATATGAACTAGTAAAGCTGATATGAATGCTAGTAAAACTACTAACTAGTAGCTTTAGTTAGCGAACTAGTAAAGCTAATATGAATTAGTAAAGCTATCTGTCTGAGAGTCGGTTACTGGCTATTTATCATGGCATTTGGCCCCTGTTTTCTATTTGGCGAATACGGCTTGACAGGATAATATACAAGAAGTAAATTTGAAAATAGGTTCAGTTGGAAATATGGATCGCTAGGGAGAGGGTGAGGGGCGAAGGTCGACTAGTTTAATAGAAAATGTTGAAAATAATATCTGAATTTAAGATTTGAAATTTGATATCACCCGATTTTTTAGCAGTAACTTTAACTTTCGTATTTGTACACTAAGTTTTTTTGTTGGTACTTTTACACATAAAAAATAAAAGCGAATATATTGTTTAATTTACTATACAGTTAATAGTATTTTGAGAAAATACAACAAAATAGACGCTTTTAGCTGATTTATGTTGTTAAAAAAAAAAAAAAAAAAAAAAAAAAAAACTTGAAACTTTTAAGATGCATTTCTTCAATAATTTTACTAGGTAGATACCAGAGATTGAAAAGTTGTCTTATCATATTCTGCAAAAATGAATAATTTTTTTTAGATTTTTTTGTGAAGACAAAAGATTTTCGAGAAAAATGTAGTATAAATATATGCGCACAAATTATGACCATTAAATTGCGGTCACTTACTTTTTTTTTTTTTTTTTTTTTTTTTTTTTGGGGGGGGGGGGGGGGTCGACGAAACAAGTAATTTCTTGGGGGGGGGGAGGGGGGCGCTTATATAGATACTCGCACGGGTACCAAACTTCATTTGGTCCGCCCCTGTGTACAGTTCCTCTTGAAAATATAATTTATTTCAGGTAAGAATTTTTATTAACATTATTCAATATTACTGTAGTTTCACTGTATTCCGTTTTTTAATGTATTTTTAATACTTTCAGTATTTTGCAAATAACACATAACGTAGTGATGTGTTTGCACGTGTTATTTATATGTTTGAAAATGTATGCATGAAATTAGTTTTAATTACTTTAGAAAAAGGTAAAACTTTATTTGTATGTTGTGTTGCTAAAGTAAACATGATTTTAACATTAAAGAAGCCTGCTTATATTATAAATACTCTGAAACATAATTACTCGTTGCATATTCTTTTTTCTAATACTATGAATACAGTTACTTGTTGCATATTATCTTTAATTATGCATAAGAATAATCTTAATCATTAAAAATTTTATTTCACATTAATGAAGCATGTGGTAAAACTACTTTGGTTTTATTTTTATTAATGGCCTATTGGCATATATGCGATTGTTGTATAGAATTAACTTTAATCACTTATGAAAGAAAGAGAAAATCTTTCGCGTTCTTAAATGTAAAATTAGTCAAAGTAAAATTTTTTAATATTTTGAATTAAATTAAGTTATAATTTTCATTTGTGGTTGTAGCACGTTTTTGTTATGTATTTTTTTTTTTTTTTTTTTTCCACATTGAAAAGAGCATGTTAGTTAATTGCAGGGGTGATTTTTATCGGGGGAAAAAATAAATATATATATATATATATATTAATGAAAATAGCTTGCTCCTAATTTCTAATGAAATAGATTTATCAATATCTATAAGCGTGTATTAAAAATAAGGATTTATGTAAGTATGAAAGTGTTTCAGAAAATTGTATATGTAGTCCAGAAAATTGGTTTAATCAGAATCACACTTGATAACTTGTAATTGTATGCTTGACAGAAAAATTTTAAAATGATGTGAATCTTTTGACTCCTTTTCGTGTAATTGCTGCCCTAACTTAGTAACAGAAATTTTCAGTAGCCACAGGGCCACTTAAGAGGGTTATAAAATATATTTTAAAGCTTCCCCCCCCCCCTTTACTCTGTATATACAATCTTAATTTAACTATAAAAGACAGTTATTCCATATTTTGTACACAATTGATTTGTTTTACTGACTAAATAATTTTACTTTGTGTTTATTTTCTCTTAATATTACTGACCTTTATTTAGAAATTTTACCTTTAAAAAAAAAGTTAGCCACTAATGAAATAATGAAATAGTTATTGCTAACCATTGGCTGCTAATATGAATTTTTCCACTTTTTGCCTTTTATTTTCTTTTTGAGTTAGTACCTATCTAATCAGATCATTGTAAGTACTATTTCTGTATTATAAATTATCTACTATCTGAAGCTGAATATGATGTGAAGTTTGATGCCTGTTCCTGGAAAATTTAAGAATAAATGCTAGCTAAACATATCTTCAGACAAAAATTTATAAAATATTTTCTGTCTGTTGGTGCGTCTTTGCTGGTTATATTTCCTGCTTCCGGTTCCTTTGTTCAAGAATTTTCAAGGAGAGTAAGTAAGCATCTTTTGAATGTATTTTTTTCCTTATTCATGAGATCTACATAATATATTTTCAATATTTGATGTACATGCATTGTGTATATGTGTCTCTTACCTTTTATTTTAAAATTCAGTTTTTATTTATTGATAAGTTTATTTAGGGAGTTGTGCAAATTTTCAGCTTTTATTTATTTTCCACTCTCATCCGAGAAAAATTCCAGTAGTATTTATATTTTAATCATGTTCTAGTATTTTGAAATTGATAAAATTTATAGATCATTGTAAGTATTTTTTCTCTATTATAAACTGTCTACTATCTGAAGCTGAATATGATGTGAAGTTTGATGCCTGTTCCTGGGGAAAATTTAAGAAGAATGAATGCTAGCTAAACATGTCTTCAGACAGAAATTTATAAAATATTTTCTGTCTGTTGGTGTGTCTTTGTTGGTTATATTTTCTGCTTCTGATTAGTTCCTTGATCAAGAATTTTCAAGGAGAGTAAGTAAGCATCTTTTGAATGTATTTTTTCACTTACACATGAGATGTACATCAAATGTCGAAAATATATGAATGTAGATGTCATCCCATCTGTATATTTATCTTCCCTTTTTATATTAACATTAAATTTTTATTTATTTAACTAATAAATTTATTTAGGGTCTTGTACAATTTATTTTATTTTATTTATTTATTTATTTTTAAATATACAAAGGCGATTGCATTCAAGTAATTTACCTTATTTCCGATATTTGATTTAAAATTCCAGAATTTCAGATTTTATGTATTCACAGTTACCCCTGAATATAGTTATTTGCTTGGGGGGGGGGAGTACAGAAAAAGAAATAAAAATCCTTGTGTTTTATATTTTATTGAAAATTGCTTGCTTCTAATTTCTATAGCAATAAGCTTGTATTAAAAATCAAGATATACTCATCTTGCATATGTTTCACTTTTTTTTTTTTAATACAAAAATTTACTTATTTAAGGAGGTGGTGCAAAATTTCAGATTTTATTCATCCTATACACTCATCTGGGAAAAATAAATCTTTTGTTATGTAATAATAATTCATCATATTTAGCAAAATATATCTGTTGTCGAATATCATTTACTAAATTTCATGACAGTTGACTAACACAAATGCATAATCTTACATTTAAATTCTTTGCTAAAAAAAAAAAAATGTGCTATTTCTTCTTTACTTAAAAATCAAGCCTTCAAAACAATGAGTAAGTTTCAATTAGAATGTTAACCAAAACTAAGAATTACAAAAAAGAAAACTGATGTTATTGCATTTAATAAATATTTACACACATATAACTTATTTATACATACACAAACGAATATCAGACATTATAGGAAACTATAAAAGTGCATTAGAAAAGTAAAAATATTTATCAAATCTCTCAAATATTTTATTCGATTAGGTTTTAAGAATTGTATGTGTATATGTATATATGCATTTATATGGTCGTCATACAAAAAATCCCTTTACAATCAGTTAAATATCCCTATACCATAAGTTGAAGTACAAAATTTCAACATTGTAAAATAATAAATCTTTTTTCGATTTTCTTTTTGTCTTTTGTCTTAATATATGTATATATAAAGGAAAAATAAGAATTTGTTGTACTATAAAAATTATACACAGACACAACTGTTATAAATAAGTTTTTAAATTTAAAAGTTAATATACTTAATTTTTCTACTGCATTACCATTTGATTTGCAATAAATATAATAAATAAAAAAAAGAAGGGGAAAAAAACAGATTGTCTTTGAATGAATTAATTAAATAAATAAAAAATAAATAGCGTGATTGAAATGAAAGAATTAAAAAATAGAGAAGGCAATGTTTAAAACTGTAACAAAATAATAATAATAATAATAATTATTATTATTATTAAAAAAATTCATATTTGAAATTTGGAAAATTCTCTATCATGTGCACACCTGCAGAGTTCCAGATACTCATCTGCCAAGTTTTATAGTTCTGCAATCAGTATCGTGAGCACCAGAGTACAGACAAATACACAGGCACTTCTCTTTATTTCTATAGAATAGCAGGCTACGCCCGCTTCACTGGTCACTATATTTAAATGAATTTTCAAAATAATTGAATCACAATTTTTATATAACATTATAAATAAAAACAAAAGAGAAAAAAAAAAATACCTACATTGAAATCGCGCTAACTTTACTTTACTTCATAAGTTCGGGTACGGTACCCACTGCCTACAGCAGTTCTTTTTTCGCCCACACTGCATCGGGTCCATATTCCTATTGCCTACAGAAAGGTCTTTCACGAGCACTTCAATTTGGGTATTTATTGATGACAGGTGGATCTGCTATTATTTAAGAACTATTATTTTAAAAATGACTGTATCTCAGCATCTATTAAATATTTTAGTTTGGGAAGCATACATTTTATTGCCCTCACTCTTTACACAATATTACCATATGATTCTGACGAACATAATAAATAAAATAAAAAGTAGATTTTCTTTTAAAAGTAATTAAATGAATAAAAAAACAAATTTTAATCCTTCCTACTATAAATAACTATTTTTCCTGATAAATACTATAAATTTTTAATAATAATAAAAATAATGATGATAATTTCGCTGCTAAGATATGCTGATGATTAAAATGAAAGAATAAATTTTAGAAAGGTGAAACACAGAAGCCAATATTTAAAATAGGAAAAAAAAATTAATAATATTCAAATTCGAAAAGTTTTCGGTGAGGTGCATACCTGTAGGGGCTCAGGTATCCATCTGCCAAGTTTTGTAGCTCTGCAATCAGTAGTGTGAACACCCGAGCGCAAACACACATAGACACACACAGAGATTCTTCTTTTTATTTATATAGATTATGTATTTCAACGTGATGGCAAATATGGAGATTTCTATAATATTGTTCTGCTTTTGTCTTATGTTATATGTTATCAATATTCCTATTCAATCAAAAGCCAAGCGGCAATTATGTGGGTAAAGCCCCGCGAGAGGAGCGAAACCTCCCTCGAGGACTGGTGATCGGAGAGAGCTGGGGGGTAGAACCCTCTAGTTTAATAAAAATAAATCTAATTAAAAACTACCTTATTTATCATACGTGAGAATTTTTAATACTTAAACTTTAAATACTTTTATTAAAAAAAAAAAATTCTATGAATGATTACAAATAAAATAAATAAGTAAATAGAAAACTGATGTGATTTATAAAATATATATATATTTCTAATAAATTAGTTGAGATTACTAAATACCCGTACTATTGTTTCGGGTCTTTATTAAAAAAATCTGTTTTAAAATACATTTAGTATAAATAATCTGGTGTGTCACTCACAGACTCACACTACTTTCTCTTACACTGAAATTTAATACTATAAATACAGGTTGGAGATTAAGAAGTAAGATAACGAGTACTGTTATGATAACCTATGTTAAACAATTCAAATTAGGCTTAGGAAGAGTTTTATATGATAATTAGTTCTGTGTGAGGGGGGCTACAGCCCCCTTAACCCCCCGTTTCATTAATCTACAAAAAACAAGTGATGTATATTTAGCTTAAAACATACATTATTTACCATATCTCTATGAAGAATTTATTTCAATTCCCGAACAGCTTTCCTGGAAATGGTAAAATATTATTAGTAAAGCATATATCCACTATCAACAAATAACTAGTGTGTTGTGGCCACCACACGACTTTCTTCTATATTTTTCTATACAAATTCACTCAGTAAAAATAATTTATTAAAATTATTATTTAAAAAAATTATCTCCCATGATAATGCACACAGTTTCCATATTAGAGAAGTGATATAACACTAAATACCTCCCAAAAAATTTTAATTTATTCTCAATATTACATTTATTTTTGTTGTTATTGTTGTTAAAAATGTAAAAAAAAAAAAAAAAAAATATAACTTTATTTTAAATTATCGCAGATCGATGGTTCAACCATTCGTTGTAAAGGTATTGGCGAGCTCTTTTGAAATATACCTATCATGAAAATTTACTCCCCTCGAGGGGGGAACTTCCCCCCCCCCATGGGGAGATGAGGCTCCTACATAAACAATTTTTTTTTAACCAGTTCACTATCTCTATTACACAAAATATATATTCGTTTGATTTGGTTTAGTGCAGTCTATAGATGTTAAACTCTACTTACCCTCAATTTCCCCCATAGACGTAATGATTTGAATACTTTTGAGTGTCCCTGTACACGAACCATTTGCTTCATCTCAACGAAAAGCTTAGGGTAGCATCCCTATATGATACACATTTAGAATACCGAGTTTGGAATTTCTGCAACTATTTGTTCTTGAGATATGCTGATAACAGCCAGACACACAGACCATTCGCTAAAAACATGATTTTCGTATTCAAGGGACCTCAGAACATGTAAATATAACAAAAACTCACGTTCGAAAATTTGACCCTAAAACAATACTTTCTCGGCCCTATGGGTAAGAGAAAGTAGAAAGGTTTTATATATAAAAACTAGTTTAAAATATTTAGTGAAAAGAAAAAATAAAATAAATTAACTTATTTATTAACAATATAATTTTTAACAAATTATTTGAGAGTGATTAATACTATTTTTTGGACTTTCAATAAAAAAGCCTTTTTCATTGGTCGAGCGGTTCTGTTCTCGATGCTGGTAGGCTGGAGATGTCGGGTTTAATCCCAAATCGCCTCGTCCATCTAGCCATTGGGGGTTTTTATGGTTTTCTCCGAAGCTTGCGGAAAAAAAGGCTAGTTCTCAAAATAATCCCATGACAATAAATTTATTTGCATACGAAAAATAAATATATATTTCTTTTTATGTCGTAAAAAATAAACCTGTAACAATTTTCTTTTCTTTAAATTGAGGGAGAAGATAATTATTGTATGTAATTGTAAAAACTTTGACATATTTAAAAATCGACTTTAATGTGTTGGATTAATAATTAGTAAAAAGATTAAGTTAAACAAAAGCCACCATTTTCTGAGAAAAAGTTCAAACCGTTCAAAAGTTAGATTTAGAGAGAGAGAGAGAGTTCGAATTATTTTTAGCAATTTTTCTTACATGCGTCAGCATCATGAATATAATTCAATATTACTTTCGCGTCATTTTTACTTTCTTCTATATTCAATAGAAGAAAGTATTGGATTCGTAAAAATTTTCGACCTCGGGTTTTTGATATATTTACACGTTTTGGGAGCTGTAGAACACGATTTGACCGTTTTTAGAAAATGTCTGTCTGTCAGTCTGTCTGTGTGTGTGTGACAAAATTTTGTGGCAACTCTATCTCAGGAACTACTGTACAGAATTTCATACAAATTAGTATGTAGTTGCATCTTGACATAAATTAGTGCCTATCAACTTTTGGTAAAAATTGTCTTACAGGTTGCGTTGCCATCCTGCTTTTTCTAAATTTTTAACATGGTGATATAGGACAAAATTTTGTATAAATGTGCATAAAGAGAATTATTTTTTAGTGATCATTTTGAAATTTACAAGAATTATTTATAATAGAGATAGTCAACTGGGAAAAAATTTTTGTGTGTGTAGGAGCTTCGTGAACCTCCCTGCGGGGGGGGGGGGGGGAGGTCCCCCCTCGAGTAGAGTAAATTTTCAAGATGGGTATCTTTCGAAAGGTCTCGTCAGTACCTTTAAAACGAATGGTTGAACTATAAATCTGTGATAATTTAAAACAAAGTTATCAATTTTTTTTCACTTTTTACGAAAAAAAAACTTAGAAAAAATGATAGTAATTAAAAAAAAGAAAAATTAACGAAATTTAACCAAACTTGGTATTTTGTTAGCCCTTGACATAAACTGGTGCTGATTAGATTTGGGGATCAATCGCTCGACAGGAGGCGCTGTGATCGTATTTTTTCTAAATTTTTAACATGGCGATATCGGACGAAATTTCGTATAAATGTACATAATGAGAGTTATTCTTAACCTGTGATTGTAAAATTAATGTGAATTATTGATAATAGTAGTAGTTAATTAGGGAAAAAATTTCGTGCATGTGGGGGCATCGCTTCCCCCCCCCTGGGAAAGTATCCCCGGGGGGGGGTACATTTTCAAGATGGGTATCTTTCGAAAGGTCTCGTCAGTATTATCGATTTTTTTTCTTTTAACGAAAAAAAACTTGGATTTTTTTTTTTTTTTTTTTTTTTTTTTTTAATATTGTTATTGAGTGAATTTCTATAGGAAAATATAGAAGAAAGTCTTGTGGTGGCCACAACATACTAGTTATTAATTGAATCTTTTGTAGACAATCTGATTCAAAATTATGGTTTAAACTATTTTTTACACGTTCTTACAGTTAAATAAATAAATAAATGAGTTTAATGTATTTGGTTTATTTCTTGACGGGGCTTTTAATTTAGATTTTAATTCAAAAGCGTAAGAGAATTCATCGAAAAATTAAAAAATATTGTTTTTCATTTGGGTTCTAATCCAAACTTAAAACTACTGTAGAGGCAGTGTTGCCAGATTGGGGACTTTTTTAATTCAATATCCACCAATAATTTTTAATTGTAACTGTTGCCCAATCGCTTCGAAGATTTTTCATCTTTTACATATATCGAATATCACTTCTCAAAATTATTGGTGGTAGTTGAATAAAAAACGTCCCCAATCTTGCAACACTGTGTAGATGCCCGTGACAAAATGCGGGTACTCCGACGCACCTCGTTGACTTGAGACAATAGACGCTATCTCTTCCAATAAAGAATAAAGGTATGCGATCGGGGATTGATACGAGTGTGCACATGCACAGTTATCACAAATCACAGGCCTTTACATGGAAAATTTGACAAAAAAAGTTTTCTTTTTCGTAAATTTCAATTAGTGCTCTACCGATTAACACTTTGTCCAAGCACTACTGTGTTTGGGAAGTAAGGCCAGGATCCTAGGCCTGAGGGGAAGTGCCCTCCGTGAGGGGTCTTTCTAAAGGGTCTTAGCCAGTATTTACGCTAGTTTCGGAGAAAACCACGGAAAACTCTGAACGGTTTGGCCGATGAGCGCACCTGGGATCAAACCTGGCAAAGGCATTTCGACGAAATGCCGTGAAACAACAAACGCTATCTTTATCTCCCGACCAATTTTTTTTTAATAAAATATTTATATACATAACATGTTATCAATATCAGCCTTTGTCAATCCACTGCAAGATGAAGGTCTTCCCTAGATGATCCCAATCTACCCTGTTTCCTGAAAATTTTCTTCATTCCGCTTTTCCTAACTTCACAATCTCATTTCTCGAACGACACATTTTTTTTTTTCCCCTGATCTTTTCTTATCTCTCGGAATCCAAAATAGGACTTCGATGATCCAATCTATCGCCGTTTCTTCTGGCAAAGTGCTCAAGCAAAAGCTGCATTTTAACTTCTTAACTCTACGAAAGGCATCAGTAACTTTGGTTTGCTCCCTAATCCATGTGTTTCGCTTTCTGTCTCTTCAGGCAGGCCCTGATTAACGCCAGGGCATGCGGGGCAGTTGCCCTGGGCCCCCCTTCTGGAAGGGCCCCCAACAGGCATAGCAGAAATATTGCAGCCTAAAGACCTCTTATGCCACTGCAAGGGGGCCCCCCAGAATAAGCTTGCCCCGGGGCTCCAGGTAGTCCAAGTCGGGCCCTGTCTTCAGGTGAATCTTAACATGCATATCTCCATGCATCTCTGTGTTGTTTGAAGCTTTTGTATAATTTTACTCATTAATAATTAAGTTTCTGAAGCATAAGTTAAAACAGGAAATATATATATAATCCAAAATGTGTAAACAGTGGAACAAATTTTATAATTTCGTTTGTATGGATCTTCTGTAGTTTATTGTTTTTTTTTTTTTTATCATAGTAAATCTTAAAATCAAACAATGAAATATTTTTTGTTGGAAACATGTTTTATGCGATCTTTTATTATAATTATATTTTGAAGCCCTCTGTATTTTACAAACCCTTAAATCACGTTAAAAAATTTTGCAAAATAAAAGTTGAAATTTGTTTCAATACTTTCATGATTGTTCGAATGAAAACAAAATGTTTATGATTTCGGTTTGTCTGTAAGTCTGTCTGTGCTGTAAATTATTTAAATATAAATTGATCGTCCAATAAAACTAAAATTTTATGACGTATAAAATAATATGTTCTCTGTGAAAAGTCGTACGTGCTGCACTTATAATTCATTTACAGGGGCATATAAAAGTATTTGGATACACTACGGTTTATGTGCGGTTGTTATTTGAAGTGGTACCACCAAAAGCTGTGAAGTTCTACTTACGAAGCTGGTAAACAGGAAAGGTGGGATTCGAAACCAGGTCAGTCATACTTGCTGGTTTAGCTGCTTATGTAATTTTCTGTGGTTTTCCCTGAATCTCACGTGACTATGGATCAGAATCCTTTAGAAAGGCCTCGTATAAAAGTTACGTTTCACCTTCTTTTATTGATACCACACACACACACACAAAAAAAAAAAAAAAAAAAAAAAACTAAATTAAGTTTACTATACAGATATTACTGAGATTCACTACAATACGCTTAATTACAAATTATATGCACTTTATTTCCTATTTATATACACAAAGAGCTAAATTTACTTTTAAAATGATTATAATATATTTTAACCAAGTGATTTATCATGTGTTCTCTTTTGAATCGTATTTTGACTAAATTAAAATAATAGCATCAATTTGAAAATGGTTAATAAAATTAATAAAGAGTTTTTTTATTTCATGTTACCCCAAAGGGGAAAAAAAAAGACACACCAAGATGAAGTGGGAACAAAAATTGGTAGATGAGGTGGAAGGGGGGGGGGGGGTCCGAATGGGACAAAAAATGGTAGATGTGATGTACATGTGGAGAAAAACAATTGATTACAGCTTCAGAAAATTTGAATGATTTAATCAAGAGAAAGGGCCTCACAAAGTAAACAAGTCAATAACGTGTTGATCCTCTTCTGGCCCTTATGTACGCAGTTATTTGGCTTGATATTAATTGATAGAGTTGGCAGATGTGCTCCTGTGAAGTATCGTGCCAAATTCTGTCCAATTGTTGCGTTAGATTGGTAAAATCCCGAGCTGGTTGTAGGACCCTTTTTATGATGCTCCAAACGTCCTCAATCGAAGAGAGATCCGGGGACTGAGCTCAACCCCACTGGGGTTGAGCTCCCTTCAAATACCCCCCCCCCCCCCCCTATTAAGGGTATTTGAAGTCACTGAAGTACCAGTTGCACGTAGGATCGACGATAATGATGAATCGGTGCTTGATTCCATCAAAACCTGTATGTATGTCAATTTGTGTCCAGTTTGCATTACTCCTTCTTGGTGCGTCACTTTTTTGCTAAAGGGTATATATTAAAGCAAGACCAATCATTAAATAAACAAAAATGAAAATTATAATAGGCCGTTTCAGTATTTTTCTGTATTGTTTAATTTTACGCTATTGCATTTCAAATAATTTGATCCCGTAGATAATAATGAAAAAGAATTTTTTGTTGTGTCCCTGTAAAAAAATTATGAATGATAAATTCACCAAAATATATACAATTCGTGTGACGGTGATCTAATAAGAGGCCTGTCCAACCCAAAACACTTGGCGGCCGCACTGAAAATCTGTTTTATTTAGGCGGGCCGGGGCCGCCGCATCGTATATGCACACATGTGTATGTTTGTGAGTGCATGAATTTTAATGAAATGCCTTTTTTCGAGGGAGAGCAGGGTGAAGATTCAGAGCTGAATATATTAATTTAAATTATTTTCCTTCATAAATTAGCAATAAAACCAAAAAAAAAAAAAAAAAAAAAAAAGACTATACCTTAATAACTATAATAAAAAGAATGAATAATGGATCTAATAAGGTTTCATTATAACAGTGTGATTCTTTTGCTAACATAACCGTTGAAAGTTTTTTTTTTGAAAAGTCAGAACGGATTTATTTATTTTTAATCTGTTAACCAAAGTTGTCAAACTTTACATATCGCTAGTCTCCTCGCGGGCCGTGGGCTATACAGCGGGCCGTGGGTTGAAGTTGAACACTCCTGATCTACAATATGTGTATAAAGTTTCAGCTCAATTAAATAAGGCGTTTAGACGCTATCGCACTTTAAAACATTTAGGCCATAGGACAAAAGGATAAAGAATTTTTCTTTGTGTACTTAAAAAAAAAACTATAAGTTCTAGATTCACCAAAATCAATAGGGTCATTCGAACCAACTTTCAGCAAACAAATTCGAACAAAGCGTTTAGGCGCTATCGTGATCACACACACATATCATCGTAAAAATAGTAAAATCTTGAGTGACTTCATACGACTTTCCGACGGTTAACGGTTGTATAAGTAAAGTAAAATAAGAGATGCCGTTAAATAGACAAAAGAGAAAAATGTAACAGGGTGTTTTTTACAGTAATTTCACTATAAAAAATGTCACAGAAAAATAGTTAGGTCGCCCTGATGAATAAAAAAATCGTTATAAGATATAGCAAAAAATGGTGCTATTATTATTTTCGAAATTTAATACGTGTTATCAAGAAACGTTGTCAAGCAATACCCCCACTATTTTTTTAATTTTTAGCTCCATCTTATAAGACATTTATATGCTATCACACTTCAGAGTTTGAGGTCATAATCCATAATGATAAAAAAAAAAAAAAAATCGTTATGTCCTTGTAAAAGGAACTATCAGTGCAAGATTCTCTATAATTAATACAGTTCGTGTGACAGTAACTTATAATATGTATATAAATTTTTAGTTCATTTGAATAAGGCGTTTAGACGCTATGTGCTTTAAATATTTGAGCCTATAGGCCATAACGATAAAGAATTTTCCTTTGTGTCCTAGTAAGACGTTATAAGTACTATAGTCACCACAATCTATACAGTTAGTGCAATGGTGATTTATAACGTGTATCTAAATATTCGTACGTCGGAAAAAAAAGTCACCCGAAAAACTTATTAAAGGACTTGGAGTTGATATACCTAATTCAAGTTTTCTATGACATATCGATATTCTGTATTGAAAATGATATAATTATAGCAACTAATGCGTGTAGAGGAACTTGCAAAAATATTTCTGATGCATTAAAGTCCATGATCGGTATTTTAAAAAGAATCTTCATTTTACACTGAACATAACATAGGAAACACCTTTGCGTTTTTTGCAGGTGGTAAAAAAGAGCTTGTGTCTTTTTATTCTATGAAAACTCGGCCAAAAGATGTTTAAATGCATATAAAAAGGTAATATTTAAAAGATTAAGACAAATAAGAATAACATGAAATATTTGTTTTCTAATGTAAGATATACCTCTTCCATTGGACTGCCATAAAAGAATATTTTGATGAGCCGACGTATAATCGGAATTTTAGTAAACAATTTAGGAACTTACAAGTTTTATTTTATTCACTAGGGGGCTGTGCCCCCTGCTCGCTCCGCTCAGCAACCCCCGAGGAAGGCTTCGCCTTTTCCAGACACACTTTACTTATTAACACATGCAGAGCTCTGCCCACCTATTCGCTGCTTTCTTTCCCTGAAAAGGAATATTAATCGTGCATATAACAAGCCAAAAGCAGAAAATTATTATGGAAGTCCTCATATTCAATGCCATATATATATATATATATATATATATATATATATATTAATAGAAAGAAATATCTAGACCATTTTGCATTACAGCTTTAGTATATGAGCCCTTTTATTTCTTTTTTACAACTTTAGATCCGGACCACGGTACCCCAGTTGGTAGCGCGCCGAGCTCGTAATTGGGATATTGCGGGTTCGGTTCTCGAGCCGGCCAAAGACCATCGTGTACACTAATGGTAACTGGTGAACGTAAAATATGTTGTGGCCGCAATATCCTCCATGTTCCCATCAAAATTATACATCTGGGGGCCACCGAAGCGGGGGAGCCATCCCCTTCGTGTAGGACCAAAACTGTGTTGGCATGTCTCCGTAACATCCGTATGGGTACGTCCCAGACCGTCGCCAATTATCCATAGCGCAGTAATGGTGCGACAACAACACAACCTACCTAATTATCTACCTACCTACAACCATGGATCATATTTTAATTTTTCTGTGTAAGAAAATTAATTTGCTAAAAATAGAGAAAAAATGTTATTTATTTCGAGCCGCGGTACCCTAGTCGGTAAAGCGCCAAGCGCGTAATTGGAAGATTGTCGATTCGATACTTGAGCTGGTCAAAGACCGTCGTGTGGAAGGTGCACGTAAAATCTGTCGTAAGTCCTCCATGTTCTCATCCACACTATAAATCTGGGGATCACCAAAGTGGGGGGCATCCCCTGCGTGAAGGATGAAAATTGTGATTGCATGTCTCCGGAACATCTCCAGGGGTACATCCAAGACCGTCGCCAATTACCCATAGCTCAGTACTGGTGCGACGTTAAATCCAACCTACCTACCTACATACATACAACCATGGATCATATTTTAATTTTCCCGTGTAAAATGACTTCATGACAGAAGAACAAGGTCACTTTTTTCAAAATGGCAAATAGAGTACCTTCATAAACTTGTCGTTTTTAGTTAATAACTTCTTTAATTAGAATGATAGAAATTTCTAAGCAGCTGAAATGTCTCCCTTGGAGTATTCGTAACACATTGATACCTCTCATGACGCGAAGGACCCTGCCCTCCGCTAGAAGATGCTGTCGCAGACAAAAAATTTGACGCCAGTGACAGTAACTTTTTTTATATATAGAGAAATGGAATTATAAATAACATTACTATGCAGAATGAAAATTAATAATGTAATGTTATAAATTTATTAAAATTTTTAAAGGTAGTGTTAGTTTTTAATTTAATAGTAGTGCTTGGTGAAATAGCATATACTTACTATTTATTGAAAAAAAAAAAAAATGCATTTAAAAATAGCATATGGATAGAAAAATGTGTAGAATCTTATCTTAATTGCAATATGTTTCTATTTTTTTCTCTTAAGAAATTACGCTGACAATATATATATATTCTACCTTCATCTAGAACGAATAGTCATTTTCTGAATCCCTAAGCTGGATGTATAAATTTCTTAGTTATGCGTATAAGGTAAAGAAATAAACTGAATGGAAGAAATGACCGAGAATTTTTAACAAAGCGACAACGCAGTTTTGTTTGCAGCACTCGTGCCTACTTTGTCCACCTCTCGAAGAATCATGTCTTATTTCGACCTGAAATAATTGTTGCATGTTCTTACATTTTATGGTGTTTATTCAAATTTCTGTACGTACAACAGACGTTATTTTCAAATATACAGCCTAAAATATAATTAAAATTTCATGAAAAAAAAAAAAAAAAAGCAGTTTTCAGTAATTCAAAATAAATTTATCATCTAAATTTTGTGCTGCTTCTTCTCCCACGCTTGCACTTTAAGATATAGATCTAATAAACTGTGCCTTCTCAATTTTCGAGTTTTTTTTTTTTTTTTTAATATGAAATTTTAGTCAAATTTTAGGTTATATTTGAAATTAATCTCTCTTGTTTGTTTTGCAATACTGATAGAGAACTGTTGAAACGCTTTAGTTTTTATGGATTTTATTATTACTAGTCATCGAATCACAAACACAAGTGCGGCAGATTCTTCTAATGATATCAGATAATTTTCTACATTTTTCTTTTTTTTTTTTAACTTCCATTACCCTACTCCCTACTACCGTAGGTAATGGAAGTATTGTATTCGGTCCAAAAATTCGATATCGAGATTTCATCTGATTTACATGTTTTAAGGTCTCCTGAGTAAAAAAAAAAAATGGTTTTTGGCAATTGGTCAGTGTATGTGTGTGTGTGTGTGGGGGGGGGGGGGGTCTTATGGCTATCAAATTTTAATGAGAATTGGAAACCGGAAGTGGTATCTCAGTCCGTATCTCAAAAACGGCTCTAACGATTTTCTTCAAAATTGCTGTATAAATACTCTATTAGATGTCCTTTCGAATGATATAGTTGGTTAGTTCAGGAAAATTGATAGGCGTCCTGTATCAATAGCTCAATTTCAGGTCTTGCAAGTGCGTTCCTTTAAAAACAGCTGCATGTTCTTTTTTTTTTTTTTTTTTTTTTTTTTTTTTTCCATGTTAACCTTCTTTTAAATATCATTTTGCATGTAATTGTTGTTTAATGGTCAACAATTAATTATGCCAAGCTTTGTAAAAGTTGGTATCTCAAAAACGGCTCAAACGAACAGAAATTTCAATTGATTTAGTACGACGTTCACTTAGTATATACCTGGAGGAAGGGGGGGGGGGGGTAGGACCAGATTGAAAGAAAATATTTTTTTTTTTTTTATATCACCTTCTTACCGATTTTAATGAAAATTTGTATAATCGCGTACAATTTATGAAAAAATTACACTAAGTGTCAGATATAATTGGGGTTGAGGGGGGGGGGGGAAACTAAAGGGGAAGAAGCAGGGAATAATTACATGGGTTTTTTTTTGTATCACCATTTTACTGACTTAATAACTATCACTTTCTTTTTATCAATTTCACAATGAGTGTGATATATACCTGGGGGGGGGGGGGGCAAGATGGGTTGTAGACGGAAATATATATATTTTTTAAACTGTTCTAATATTGATTTAAATAAAATTTTGTATATATACCATTTACTCTTTAATAAAAATTACAGTGAATGTTACACGTATCTGGGGGGGGGGGGGGACTAAGAGAGGACAGAGTGAAAAAAGTGGTTGCTTTTGTATCACTATGCTAGCTATTTTTATGAAACTTTATATGACTATCACTTACTTTTTATTAAAATTATAATAAGAGTTACCTGTAGTTAAAAACGGGGCAAGTGTGTGTATTGAGGGAGGGGAGGGGACGGGGGTGCAGATGAAAAATAAAATAATCTTTTTAAACAACACTTATTATCGATTTTTTTTGACATTTTGTGCAAGTGTTACTTACTGTTAATGAAAAATTACAATGAGAGTTACATACGTCTGGATGGGAGGGGGGGGGGGCGCAGACAGAGAGATAGAGAATGGTGTTTTATATCAGGCCTGTCCAACCCAAAACACTTGGTGGGTCGCATTGGAAATATATTTTATTCATTCGAGCCGCACTGTATATACAATCATAAAAAAAAACGCCCCCCCCCCCCCTCCTTTCCCGACTAATTTCGCCGTAAATTAGTGTAGAGACTTGCGACTGGTGTCAATCAATTAGTAATAAGGCCTAGTTTAGAACGGTTTAGTTAGATTTTGTTTAAGGGGTGTCTACATATTAAAACTGACATCAACTTCATTTTTTTTTTTTTTTTTTTTTTTTCAAAGGCAACCCCCTAATTTCGACAAGCTTTTTGGATTACTTGGTTCAAATCAGCTCAGAAAATGGCATAGTTTATATGTTTCTATCAATTTTTCTCAGAGTTATAATTTGTTAAAATATGGAGATGCTAATGTTAAATGAATGTAATAAACATTAATTCATGTCTTCCCAAAAAAATAATAGATTATTTTATATATATATAATGTTATTATGAATTAACCTAAATATATTCCATGCATATTTTTGATTAAAAAACATTTTTTGAATTATGAAAATAATTAATAAAATCATATTTCAAAAAATTATGAGTTACGACCTGCATTAATTTTTGCACGAATAGAATGGACATCATTAAAATTATGGGTTACATTCATTCCTATCATTATTTTTCGAATTATAGTGATATTTCAATTTTTATTGCTCTTAGCGGGCTGTCACTTGTTATCTTTTGTGTCATATATTATTTTGCTTGCGCATGATTAAAATAGTTATTGAAGTAAGTTTAGACGTACACATCCTTTCTTAATTAGCATTACTCTACATTATTTTATATTTAAAATTGTTATATTTCTTTTCGGATTATTATCTGAATGGATATAATACTTTTCTATGTGATATATGAATTTTATTTTTTTTTTAAATATTGAGATTTACCCCTAATACATTTTTGCTTGTTGCTCGTTGAAGACTTGGTATAAAGAATATAAAATATACCTTTTTCCGAATCGCCTTGACCTCATAAATTCGAATACGTAGTCAAAAATGGGTGTTACAATTCGGGAAATGAAAAAAAGAAAAAGAAGAAGAAAAAGTTTGTACAAGTTTTAATATGTGCATGACACTGTAAACAAAATTTAGCGAATTAAAAACTACACTCCTTCTCATATTTATAAGGACACTTTATAAATAACTAACGTAAAAATAATTGTAAACAAGATTATACTAAGTGCACTTAATATATCTAGTATTCTAAAAACCAAAACTGTTATAATTTTTTAATATAAAACAAAATTAATAAAAAATAATACAAAATGTGTTTTTCTCCACGTTTTTAGATGTTCATAATTATAGGGACAATCCAGATTTTTTCGTCTTATTTAACTTACTAGCGGATAACTTGCAGTTAGCATGCGAATTTGTTAACTACTGGGCTAGATTAATTCATATATAAGCCTTCAATTTTTCTTGGACGGACATTACTGATAATTCCTCGAAAAAAAGAACGTTCAAATAGTGAAGTATAATAAATGTGTTTTTTAAGTGGAAGGATAATTTCAATCGGCCGAATTTCAAATGAAATTCGAAGGTCTAAAGTTGCTGAGAGAAATGTGATCAAATATTGAACTGCTGGTTCGATAGGAGAGAGATCTGATGCAAAAATAGAGTTGTTTTACAGAGATCGAAGACTCATAATTCCTCTTACTGTACTACTCATAATGATTGCTGCCTAATTTGCTCATAATTTTTAACGAAAGGTTAGGGTCTACATTTATGCATGTTTAAAATAATTAATAATATGTTAAAATGAATTAAAAACCTGTAATAATCAATCAGCATTTAATGGGGGAAAGAACGTCTGTATTAAAGTTGAATAAAGACAATATTAAATGGTAAAATGTTGCATTTTCAGATGAAAAAAATTTTATTCTTGATTAACCAAATGGTTTTAACAGTTACTGGCACGATCTTAAAATAGCGAAAGACAGAGCAGATTTTTTAAAGGCAGATATAAATCGGCCATTTTAAAGGTGGATCTATGAGGCTCTAGGGGGCTGTTTCTACTGAAGGCAGAATGAATTTAGTAATTTTTTCTATTATTATGAACATCAAGAGAATATCCGTAAATTTTAAACGTGGAATTATCAGATTTTTGTTAGATTTTGGGGGGTAATAATATTTTTTTGAACAAGACTTACATTTTTGCTCTACTTTTAGAGCAACAGGAAATAGTTTGAAGAAAGAAACTTCTGTATTATTCCCTTTCCCATGGCCTAAAAGTTGAAAAAACCTTAACATATGATATTAGAAAAGTGCATGCAAGTGGAAAGCAATTTTAAATAGTTTAAATGTATTAAGAATATCACATATGCTATATGAAATGGTTTTGAAACTGAATATTAAAAGAAAATGTATATATATATATATATATATATATATATATATATATATATATATATACCAGAGAGAATTTCTAACTGTTTCACTCTAAAAAGAGATCCCATAAAATATAAATTTAAAGAATAACTGAAAAAAAAAATACTAAAATTCGAGCTGCCCTTATAATTGTGAACACCTGAAAAATCATTTTTTTACCATATTTAAAGTTTTTTAGGATAGAAAAACGATAAAACTTTTTAAATATATTCTATTAATGAAATTCAAATTAATTAAAAATATATTTGTTTAAATAATAGTGTTCAGTGTTTAGTTAATATAGAAAAACAGGTGTCCTTATAATTATGAGAAGGAGTGTAGATGTTATTACCAATCGTTAGGCATCAGCTGCTGGTTTCTACGTTAATTTACGGCGAAATTAATCGGGGAAGGAAATTATTATTATTATTATTATTCTATGACTGTACATATTCATACGTGCATCTATGTTTGTGAGTATATGATTCGTATATGTATATACTTTTTTCGAGGAAGGGTAGGGTGAAAATTCGGAGCAGAATACATTAAATTAAATTATTTTCATTCATAAATTAACAATAGAATCGTAGAAAATTTATGACTGTATATTAAAACTATAATAAAAAGAATGAATTATGCAGGGGCGGACCAAGGAGTGTGCGAAGTGTGCGGTCGCACGGGGCGCTCGCTCGATGCACAAATGAAAGGGCGCTAAAACGACGAAAATTTTCTCGGACTTTTTTATTTACAATTATGAGAAGCATTTTTTTTTTTTTTTTTTTTTTTTTTTTTTTAAGCTATACGAAATGTTTGTCTACAAATCGTAATTCTCTCTGCAAAGAGAATATGAAAGCGAAATACCCACTATCCACCCCCCAGCCTTCCTCCCCATTTCCTTATCTTCCTGTCTTCGAAACGCTCATGGATTTTCTCTTTGACAGTTTTATGATTTCTTCCGAGAATCTCATACTCACCCCGAGGTCAGTTTTCTGTCCCTTTCATTGTCCTACTGAATCTTCATAGAAGAGAGACCATTTTCAAAGCACCCCCCATCGATTACACGCCCCCTCTGCATTTCACATGAAATTTGCTTGTTTTTAAAATGCTGAACTGAATATGTGCCTTTTTCCGTTTAGCAGAAGACTCTATTCGAATTTCGAGTAGGGCAGCAGTTTTGTTATTTATTTCTTTGTTTAAGATTCGACTTTATAAATACATGAACATTCGAACATTGATTTGTTTTATGATAAATCGGACACTGTGATTATTTGAAAATGAAAAACGTAAACTTCCCAAAATAGCGGCAAAAAAAATAAATAAATAAAATAAAATAGGAAGTGGGAGGAAAAAAGAATTTTCCGAATTTTTCCTGTTATTTGAATGGCGGTTAACCAAGCATTAACTGTATTTATTTATTTATTTTCATCACTGCAACTTTAAAAAAATATATTTTTGTTTTAAAATAGTTTTTTATGCCAGTTAATTTTAGCAGGAAAATACATTATAATTCTTATATTTTTGCCGATTTTACCGTTAATCCACCGCCTTGCCTTCCCACAATATATTATGATTTTTCATTAAGATCGTAGGGGCGCTTGGACGGTATTTTATGATATTTTCTAAATTTTCTATTAAAAAATAAAATAATTTACGTTTATTTTATAAGTTAATTTACAAACATGACAGATAAGCAGGAACCATAAAAGGCTTACTGGAGTAAAAAAACAGCGCAATAAAAACGTGGAAATGTAAAACAAGCTACTGGATTAAAAAATCTGGTGTGAAACAACCACACGACTTCCATTACCCGCTATTACATGTATTATATGCATTTTTGAGAGATAATGTGATCAGAAAACATAAAAGTGACCAAAAAAGAAAATCATTAGAGCCGTTTTTGAGATACCAACTTTCACAAAAAATCAATTATTGACCGGAAAACAATAATTACATACAAAAGCATATTTAAAAGTGAGTTAAAATGGCGAGTTTGAAAAAAATCCGTACAACCGTTTTTAAAGGAACGCCTTTGCGAGGCCTGAAATTGAGCTATTTATACAGGACGCCTATCAATTTTCATGAACTAACCAACTATATCATTCGAAAGGATATCTGATAGAGTGTTTATATAGCAAATTTGAAGAAAATCGTTAGAGCCGTTTTTGAGATACGTACTTACGGTCCCACTTCCGGTTTCCGATGTCCCATTTCCGGTTAAACTCAATTATTGACAGGAAAACAATAATTACATACAAAAGCATATTTAAAATTGAGTTAAAATGGCGAGTTTGAAAAAAATCCGTACAACCGTTTTTAAAGGAACGCCCTTGGGAGGCCTGAAATTGAGCTATTTATACAGGACGCCTATCAATTTTCTTGAACTAACCAACTATATCATTCGAAAGGACATCTAATAGAGTGTTTATATAGCAAGTTTGAAGAAAATCGTTTGAGCCGTTTTTGAGATACGGACTTACGGTCCAACTTCCGGTTTCTGATGTCCCACTTCCGGTTTTTCAATTTTCACCAAAATTTGGAAATTTCATCTGTACGCCAGACGTATTTGAATTCTAAAGTTTCGTAGCTCTATCTTTATTAGTTTCTGAGCTATAATAGCCAGAAGATTCTCCACATACATACACACATACATACACACTGACCAATTGCCAAAAACCACTTTTTTGGACTCAGGGGACCTTAAAACGTGTAAATCAGGTGAAAACCCGATATCGAATTTTCAGACCGAATACAATACTTCCATTACCTACGGTAGTAGGGTAATGGAAGTAAAAAGTTGTTTTATAGCAATTCAAGTCACAAAGAACTGAACCTTTCTGCAAATTAACGATGAAATTGAAAAAAATTATAGAAGTAAATACTAAATGCTATGAAATAATAATTTTAGTTCTAATTTTTAAACTAGAACTGGGAAAAGGAACAACTCAAAAAAAAAAAAAAAATAAATAAAAAGAAAGAAAGAAAATAAAAAGCAAGCTGCTTTAAACTTTATTTATTATTATTATTATTTTCCTACAGTGTAAGTCGCGAAAAATCGAACAGTCTTGTACCTTTAAAGAACGGCGAAAATAAAATACTGAAGAGAGAAGGATTTATACAAGTTCTAATTTTAATATTCGTGTGATTCACAATTGTGAAACATTAAAGCAATGAAAGCCCTCCCTGCTCTGACTGCAACAGGGAGGGTGCCGGCTTCGATTCCAAGTAGCAGATCGCTCTCTTCGACCTAGTTTTTCGAAATTTTGTTTATCCGAAATTCGAATGAATACGGGCTGGGACATCTTTGAACCCCTACCCCCCATCCCCCCTCCTCCAAAGGCATCCCACTCAAGTCTAGGACCCAAGCGTAGGCAATCTGCCTTAGTCCAAAACAGCAATACTAGCACAAGGGATACTTCACCTAAAGTGGATGGCAACTTTGTCCTACCATGTTATTCAATGGAGAAATTAGTTTTTTTAATTATTCATTATCTTTTTTTTTTAAATTCCGTTTTCACATTTGAAAAGTATACAACCATTGACATGTTTCTTATTTTACAAAAATTAAATTTTTACTTTTTAATATTTCATTTTGAAGCTAAAAAGTAATAAATGATCTTAGTTAAATTTTCGCATATTACAGCTTTAAAACCCTTAAATGCCGTGTGTTGCCTTTCGGCAACATACCCAATTTTGTCTTCTAAAGTATTATTAGAATAATATTGAAGCTCTAGTGCCTCATGTCTGCCAATTAGCAACAAATTGCTTTTTAGCTGTAAACCATAGTTAAAATAAAGTATAATTTTTTAAAGTATTTTTTCCGTGATTTATATAAGAGAGGAAATAATTAAAACTTTTTTAAATTAATAATAAAATATTCCGGCATTTAAGGGTTAAAACAAAATGTTAAAAATATTAAAACTTAATTCATGAAAAACGAGAAACATTTTAACGGCTGTGAATTTTCAAAATGTGAAAACGGAATAATAATAATAAAAAAGAAATACGTTAGGTAATAATGAGTAAGTTATAAAATAAATTTCTCCATGAAATTACATGGGAATAGACTGCCGGCCGAAATTAAGTGAAGCGTACAGTACAACAGCCGAAGCTCGTGTTATTCTATGGGAAATTTGTTTCCACAATTACTCATTACTTATTGTGATTTTTTAAATTCCCGTTTTTGATTTAGAAAATTCACAACCGTTCAACTAGTACTCATTTTTAACATTTTCCAACAAAATTTAAAGTGTTTATGACTTCGGTTTACCTGTTTGTCTGTCTATGCTATAACTCCATGTAAATATCCATGAAATCTCTTGAAACGTGATATATGTTATTCAAATTAACTATCGGTGGTTCATGTTGAAAATAGATTAAATACTATTGTTGATTTGTGTACAAGGAAACTTATTTCTATAAACCATACTTAAAACTTTTATTTTACAGAAATGTTTACGAAATTGAAATTTGTTATTCATACGCACGAACGAATGCTTTTTGTAGTATTCCGTAGAATTATCATTAAGATTTACAGAGCCGCGTACAAATATTTAGATATACAAGGGCTATTAAGGAAAATAGCTGAAATTGCAATTTCATTTTTATTAAGCATTTTAATACTTTATAACAATATTTAAAAGTTAGTATGATTTGATTTAGTCCAGCTGTTTGTCTGGCTGTCGGTTTGTCTATCTGTGTGCCTGCCCGCCTCCTGCATCCTTAAATATTTTCAGAATTTCTTCAAAATGATAAAAGCTATTCAAGTTTACTACGAAATATTCCCTATTTAAAGTGGCATTAATAGGCACTGTACAACAGTTTCCTGTACAGGGACACCCCCCAAAAATGCCAGTGCATTGCGTTTTATGATAAACAATATTTATAAATCACATTTAAATAACTTTCTACTAGGGATGAAACGGACAGTGATTTTGCCGGTTACCGGATATCCGGTATTTTTTTTTTTTTTTTTTTTTAACAATAAAATATAACAATATTTCATATACTATTCTTCTAAAAGCATTTTAAATATAATTTACTTAAACATATTTATCTATTTATTTGTGTAATATTGTCATGAAGATTAAAACTTTAAGCCTAACACACTTATACTTACACTTATGGTGAAAAGCATTATCACAAAAAGATAGGTTTTGTTCAGAATTATAAAACTACAACATATTATTTACATATATTTTGCAATACTAGTATTTAAAAAAACGAAATAAAATAATGTATTAGTATAATCATAGCTGAAGAGTTATTTTCTTAGGAAAATTAATATGTTGTGGCCATCATAAAATTTTCTTAATTCTACATAACAGCGCCACTTACTGTTTAAAGTTTAAATCGTACAAATATTTAACCATACCTTCTCACAATAAATATATTACATATAGAGTTTGGAGCAATTTCAGCCAACAGATGCTGAGATATAGGCTTTTGAAAATATTTCTAACAGCTCCACGTGTCAACTGATATACACCTAAATAAGATTGGCATTCATTTTCATAATGGTTGTCTTACATATTGAGTTTCATGCACTTATGTCATAGAAGTTCACACTTAGGCTATTCATGGGATAAATTGCAGTGCAGTATTGCCACCTGTTAGCTGATATACACTCAAAATAAATCACTATAGTGCTTCATAATGGCTGGCTCTTTCACATACTACGTTTTGTGCAGTTATGAACAATAGAATCTGAGATATAGCCTTTCCATTTTGGGAGAAAATTGCAGTACAGCAGCGCTACCTAGCAGCCAACATGCTCCCAAATTGAATCAGAAAAATTTCTCATAATGTCCTTCTAACATAAAGTTACGTGTAGTTAAATTATTAGAACATAAGTTATAATAGCCTTCCCTGAAATTGTAGAAAGTGCTGTATAACAGCACCACCTGTTATACAGTACTTCAAAGTACCTGTTTACAGTACTTCGATTGGTATCAAAAGTTGATAGGCACTAATATTCCAAGGTGCAAGTACATATAAATTTATATGAAATTCTGTGAAGTAGTTCCTGATATTACTGAACTTTGAGCCCATAGATCATAAGGATAAAAAATTTTCGTTGTGTCCCTGCAAAAAACCTAATAAATGCTAGATTCACCAAAATGCTTATAGTTAGTGCAACAGTGATTTATAATATTCATATAAATTTTCAGCTCAATTGAATAAGGCGTTTAGATGCTATCGCACTTTTAACTAGTATGTTGTGGCCACCACATGACTTTCTTCTGTATTTTCCTATACAAATTCACTCAGTAAAAATAATTTATTAAAATTATTATTTAAAAAAATTATCTTCCATGTTAATGCAGATGATTTCCATATTAGAGAAGTAGTATAATACTAAATATCCAAAAAAAGTCAATTTTATTGTCAATATTACATTAAAAAAAAATCGATAACTTCATTTTAAATTATCGCAGATCTATGGTTCAACCATTCGTTTTAAAGGTACTGGCGAGCTCTTTTGAAAGATACCCATCATGAAAATTTACTCCCCTCGAGGAGGGAATTCCCCGCCAGGGGGGGTGGGAGGCGAGGCTCCTACACATACAAAATTTTTTTCCAGTTGACTATCTCTATTATAAATAATTCTGGTAAATTTCATAATGATTATTAAAAAATAATTTTCTTTATGCACATTTATACAAAATTTTGTACTATACCACCATGTTAAAAAGTTAGAAAAGCGGGATGGCAAAAATTGATAGGCACTAATTTATGTCAAGGTGCAACTATACCAATTTGTATGAAATTCTGTGAAGTAGTTCCTGAGATACAGTTGCCTCAAAAGTTTGTCACATCCACGCAGAGACTGACAGACAAACAGACAGACATTTTCTAAAAATGGTCAAATCATGTTCTATAGCTCTCAAAACGTGTAAATCCATCAAAAACCCGAGGTAGAAAATTTTTATGAATCCAATACTTTCTTCTATTGAATATAGAAGAAAGTGAAAATTTGGTCCCACAGGCCATAATGATAAAGAATTTTTCTTTGTGTCCCTGTAAAAAAACTGTAAGTGCTAAATTCACCAAAATCTATACAGTTCGTGCAACTGTGACCTACAACATGTGTACAAATTTTTTGTTCAGATTAAATAAGCGTTTAGACGCTATCGCACTTTTAAAAATTTGGCCCTATAGGCCATAATGATAAAGAATTTTTTTTTTTTTGTGCCCCTGTAAAAAAACTGTAAGTGCCAGATTCTCCAAACTCTATACAGATTGAGTAACTGTGACCTATAATATGTGTATAAATTTTTTGCTCAATTGAGGAAGGCGTTTAGATGCTATCGCACTTTTCAGATTTTGGTCCCATAGACCATAATGATAAAGAATTTTTCTTTGTATCCCTGTAAAAAAACTATAAGTGCTAGATTCATCAAAATCTATAGGTTTCGTACTATGTTGACTTACAAAATACGCATCAACTTTCAGCTTATTCGAACGAAGCGTTTAGATGCTAGCGCTCACAGACTTTAGATGCTCACAGACATACACACATACATACACACACACATACATATATCATCGTAAAAATAGTGAAAACTGACTCAGGGGACCTCGAAACGTATAGAAACATCAAAATCTCGAATTCGGATTTTTGACATGATTACAATACTTTCCTCACTATAGTGTTCGGAAAGTAAAAATCTTATGAGCTTATATATATTTTTTATCGCTAAAAATAAAATTAAATTTGCACAGATGTTAAGTATGCTTTTCAGGATGGAGGACTATTAGTTTCAATCTGGAAAAAAAAGTCTTCGCCAGTTTTTGTAGACTAGTTTTGTGTAACACCAAAAAAGGGGAAAATAAATTAGAAATATCAGTCCTATCATTACAAATTTGGTACCAAATGAAAGGGGTAATTTTTGGGGATCTAGGGGTGCAAAAAGCTTTTGGACACAACAAATAGATTTTTAAAATTAAATAAAGCATGAAATTTAGGGGGCAACATTTCCTTTTAACTCATTTCAGTAATTTTAAAAAGTACGTGACGCATTTTTATGGTCAAAAAATGAGATTAAAAAAAGATTTAAAATTAAAATCACAGAAAACGCATATGGTTTATTACTTTCAAATAATTGTTAGGTAACAGCGAGAAAAAGTTTTTTTTTTTTCTTTTTTTCCCAATAAATTATTCTATTATATAAATAAATCAATTACATTCTTATACTTCTGTCATGTGATATTTTTAAAGCAATCTTCATTAGAAACGGAAAAAATTTATAAAATATTTATCAATATGTTCATATTTTTCATTACACATCATATTACAGGTATGGAGATCTAAAGCTGCCTTCAAACTCTGGCAACTTAGAAAGCTGCAAATGAGGCTCTATTGATATTTTTTTTTATGTGGTTTAGGAGAGTCAACGCTCGCTGGAATCGAAGCTCACAAACCTCCTAGTGCGATAATTGCATCTGGACTAGGGTCTCTTTTGTAAAAGAGCAACAAAAAGTAATGTCCTTCATTGTAAATGCGTGCAAAATTTCAAGGGTCACTTTCGGACAATGGATAATTTATGATTTTTGAAGCCCTGTATCGTTTCTAGAGTTTGAAGGCAGCTTTAGGCAGTCATAGAAACTTTCGTCCTTGGCTGTTTTACATTTCTACATTCATTTTTACATTCTTACATTTCTGAGGTGTGAGAAATCTGAAAATCATGAAACTGATATGGTTTATATTTTTGTGTGTAGGTAACATTCACCACAATTTTTCATTAAAAGGAGGTGATAGTGTTAAAAATTTAATTAAAATTGGTAACGTTGTGATATTTATGCAACCCTTTTTCTCCTCTGGCCCCATAGCGCTCTCCCCCCCCCCCCCCCCCAAGATATGCATAACAATCAGCGTAAATTTTCCTAAACATTAAGTGATACTTATTACAACTTTTATTAAAGTGCAAAGCATAATGATTTAAAACATCATTTGTATCTTTCTGTCTCCAGCACCCCCCCCCCTACACACACACACAAACCTAACCCAGACATATCACTGTAATTTATCACACTCACTGTAATTTTTCGTCAATAGTAAATGACATTTGCACAAAATGTCAATAAAAGAAAAAGAAAAAAAATCGATGATACGTGTTGTTTAAACAGATTTTGTTTTTCATCCTCCTCCCCCCCCCCCCATTCACACACTGCCCCCTTTTTTAACTACAGGTAACTTTTATTATAATTTTAATAAAAAGCAAGTGATAATCATACAAAGTTTCATATAAATAGATACATAAAAACAGCCACTTTTTTTACTCTGCCCCCTCTTAGCAACTCCCCTCCCCGCAGATCTGTGTAACACTCATTGTAATTTTTCTTAAACAGTAAGTGGTACATACAGAAAAAATTATTTAAATCGATACTAAGGTAGTTTACAAAAAAAAAAAAGAAAAAAAAAATCCATCTGCAACACCCCCCCCCCCCCCCAGGTATATAATACACTCATTGTGATTTTCATAAAAAGTAAGTGATAGTTATAGAATATTTCATTTATTACGGTAAAATAGTGACATAAAAAATCATTTTATTTTCCTCAGCCCCCCCCCTCTTTAATCCCCCCCCAAATTATGTCTGACACTTACTGTAATTTTTTACAGAAATTGTACGTGATTATACAAAGTTCTTTTTTAAATCGATAATAGGGTAGTTTAAAAAAGAATATATTTTATTTCCATCCCCCCCTGCCCCTCAGGTATATAATACGCACATTGTGATTTTCATAAAAAGTAAGTATAGTTATACAATATATCAATAAAATCGGTAAAATGGTGATATAAAAAATTATTTTATTTGCCTCTGCCCTCACCCTCTCTTTAACCCACCCCCAAGTATGTCTGAAACTTACTGTAATTTTTTCACAAATTGTACGTAATTATACAATTTTTTTTTCCTTTTTTTTTTTTTTTTTTTTTTTTTTTTTTTAATCGATAAAAGGGTAGTTTAAAAAAGAATAAATTTCATTTCCTTCTACCCCCCCCCCCTGCTCCTCAGATATATAATATACTCATTGTGATTTTCATAAAAACTAAGTGATAATTTTTTTAATATATCATTAAAATCGGTAAAATGGTGATATAAAATATAATTTTATTTTCCTCTATCCCCTCTCTTTAACCCCCCCCCCCAAGTATGTCTGACACATACTGTAATTTTTTTCACAAATTGTATGTTATTATACAAAGTTTTTGTTTAAATCTATAATAGGGTAGTTTAAAGGAAAATATATTTTATTTCTATCTAACACTCTTGCCCCCCCCCAAGTATATAATAGACTCATTGTAATCTTAAAAAAAATTAAGTGGTAGTTATAGAATACATTATTAAAATCGCTAAAATGGTAATATAAAAATTCAATTTATTTTCCTCTGCCCCCCCTCCAAGTATGTTTGACACTTATCGTAATTTTTTCATAAATTATGCGTGATTATACAAAATTTTTTTAATCGATAATAGGATAGTTTAAAGAGGAATATATTTTATTTTCATCTGCTCCTCCTCCCCACCCCCCCCCCAGATATATAATACACTCACTGTTATCTTCATAAAAATTGAGTGATAGTTATAAAATGTATCATTAATTCGGCAAAATGGTGGTATAAAAAAATTATTTTGTTTTCCTCTGCCCCTCCCCCTCTTTAACACCTGCCCCCCCCCCAAAAAAAAAAAAAAAAAAAAAAAAAAATTCTGACACTTACTGTAATTTTTTCACAAATTATACGTGATTATACGTTTTTTTGAATCGATGAAAGGGTAGTTTAAAGAAGAATGAAATGTATTTCCATATCACCCCTTGCCCCCCCCCCCCCCAGTATATAATGCACTCATTGTGATCTTCATAAAAAGTAAGTTATAATTATAGAATATATCATTAAATCGGTAAAACTGTGCTTTAAAAGATAATTTTATTTTCCTCTGCCCTCCCCTCTTAAACCCCCCGCCAAGTTTGCCTGCCACTTACTGTCATTTTTTTCACACATTGTACTTGATTATACAAAGTTTCATTAAAATCGGTAAGAGTTTTTGTAAAAACAATTATTTTCTTTCAATCTGCTCCTGCCCCCCCTCCCCCTTCTTCCCCGAGATATATACTAAATGAATGTTGTACCAAATCAATTGAAAGTTCTAAAAATGTAGTTTGAAAGTCATTTTTTAAATTCATTATTTGATATTTATTATTTTGCGATTTGCGAATTGGAAAAGTGCCCTTTTTTCCGGTGCCCTTTTTTCCGGGTGTCCTTTTTTCCCGGTTTTTTTTTTTTTTTTTACCGGTGCTCTTTTTTACGGGTGCCCTTTCTTCCGTGCCCTTTTTTCCGGGATACTTACTTTTTACATTCAGATTCAGTTTGTAGATTTTGATAATTGAAAAGAAAAAAATTATCAATGATGAAATTATCAATGATTTTACAATAAGAAAAGCAAGAAAGATCCATTTCTCCAAAAAAAAAAAAAAAAAAAAAAATCTTATAATATTTTTTTCTTATATATATATGTGTGTTTGCATACAATATTTTTTAAACTTTCGGTTTACATGTGTATTCTGAAGATACATGAATAGTTTCCAAACCATGGACCTCAGCATTTAAAAGTAGCATCATATCAACGACGAAAAAAACTTTGGAAATAGGTTATTATACATATTCTCCTCAAGCACAATACAAATAAAAAAATTATTATTTTTCTTTTTTCTAGAATCCTATTCAGAAAGGCTGGAATATATACACTACAAGAGCAATCTGATAATATATCATTTTTCTTAGGCTGATAAATCATCTTTTTGGAGCAAAATTTACTCACTTAAAGGAACTACACACTGCTTAAGAAATACAAAAAGCATAATTTTTTATATTATTTTTACTTTGTTTTTTATTTTTCTAATTTTTAATATGCATATTTAATAATAATTATAAAAACTTATAACAAAATACTAAGTGCTTGCTTAAAATATTACTATTTTAAATCTTGTTAATCACAGTAAATAAAGTAAAAAAAAAAAAAAAAAAGACAGAAAAGAAATTATCAGAAAACTTTCAGCCTTACTGTCGGCAGCAAAATTATTCGAGCGCTAGCAATAATTCCTATATAAAAAAGTATACTTAGTACTGTTTTATTAAATAAATCCTTGTCGAGTCATGATTTTAGGTAGTCTAAGAACATAATTCGACAAGGATTTATTTAATAAAACAGTATGAAGTGTACTTTTTACTTTCCGAACACTATAGTGAGGAAAGTATTGTAATCATGTCAAAAATCCGAATTGGAGATTTTGATGTTTCTATACGTTTCGAGGTCCCCTGAGTCCGTTTCCACTATTTTTGAGATGATGTATGTATGTGTGTGTGTATGTCTGTGAGTGAACACGCTAGCGTCTAAACGCTTTGTTCGAATAAGCTGAAAGTTGGTACGTATATTGTAAGTCACCATAGTACGAACCCTATAGATTTTGGTGAATCTAGCACTTATAGTTTTTTTACAGGGACACAAAGAAAAATTCTTTATCATTATGGCCTATGGGACCAAAATCTTAAAAGTGCGATAGCATCTAAACGCCTTATTCAATTGAGCAAAAACTTTATACACATATTATAGGTCACAGATACTCAATCTGTATAGATTTTGGAGAATCTAGCACTTATAGTTTTTTTACAGGGACACAAAGAAAAATTCTTTATCATTATGGCCTATGGGACCAAATCTTAAAAGTGCGATAGCATCTAAACGCCTTATTCAGTTGAGCAAAAAGTTTATACACATATTATAGGTCACAGATACTCAATCTGTATAGATTTTGGAGAATCTAGCACTTATAGTTTTTTTACAGGGACACAAAGAAAAATTCTTTATCATTATGGCCTATGGGGCCAAATTTTTAAAGGTGTGATAGCGTCTAAACGCCATGTTAATCTGAGCAAAAAATTTGTACACATGTTATAGGTCGCATTTGCACCAACTGTATAGATTTTGGTGAATCTAGCACTTACAATTTTTTTTACAGGGACACAAAGAAAAATTCTTTATCATTATGGCCTATGAGACCAAATTTTTAAAAGTGCGATAGCATCTAAACGCTTTATTCAATTGAGCTGAAAATTTGTATGAATATTATAAATCACTGTTGAACTAACTATAAGCATTTTGGTGAATCTAGCATTTATAGATTTTTACAGGGACACAACGAAAAATGCTTTATCATTATGATCTATGGGCTCAAAGTTCAGTAGCGTTAAATAAAACCTTATGTGATATATGGAGAAAAATACTCAAACACTCTATTATGGTTTTCTCTCTTTTGTTTGTTTAGCAACTCCTCTTTCTTTATTTTATCTACAAAACTGTTAGTTACTCAATGTTCGGAAAGTCGAGTGGAGTCACTCCAGATTTTTTCATATAGGAATTGTTGCCAGTGCTGAAGAATAATTTTGCTGCCAATAGTATATACTTTTATGAATCTAATCAGACCACTCGATAATTATTAATGTTCACTTCATTCAAAAGTTAATTTTTTAAATATTAAATTATAGACCAAACAAATTTTCAGGGGATAGCTTATTATATAAATAAAATTCAAGGTTGTCAAAAAGAAATGCAGAATTTTTAAAAGAAATTTTTAGATAAAATTTCATTTTTTTAAAAATATATTTCAATCATGATATCTTTATTTTAAAGTTTTATATTTAACTTTAAAGTACAATAGGTAATGCATATATCAATCACTGGTCTCTTTTGTAAATTAAATGTATTGAGAATGAAATGCAAAGCAATTGTTTGTTGTCAGCCTTCTTATTTAATCAAATTACATTGTATAAATGTATAGTTCGATAATGTACTACCTATTGTATCACTGTATTTTATTGGAGCTATTTAAAATACCGCTGTACCCAAAAATTTAAATCATTTTTCGATTAAAACTTAAGAAGTGATTATGTGTACGGGGGGGGGGGGGGTTTACATTCGTTTGCCCAGGGGCCCGTAATTCCTGTCACCGGCCCTGGGATGCACTTGGAAAACATATAATCTATGCAAAGCGCGTGTTTTTTTTTTTTTTTTCCCTTATCTTCTTTCAGGATTTAGCCATTCTATTATCTAAAAATGTGAGTTTTTTCCTAGAAATCTCAACAACTCCACCGGTTCTGTGTTCTGTCATCTGTGCCTCAAACAGTGTTTTCCGGAACTTTTTCGACGGAACTTACCGATGGGGTTGGTCGTGCGAAAAGCTACATAATTAGTCTGGTCCGGAATTTTCCTACTCCGGAAAAAACACTAGAAACATCTTTATTTTCATAACGATGCACATGTCTATAAATTTCTCTTTAATAGCAAATTACATTGACTATATCAAAACAATGCCTCAATAGTTTCATAAATAAAACTAGTGGATCTGTAGATCAGGAGCCTTAACGTCTATTTGCATCAGACATTATTCAATAGGTCATTTTTTATTTATTCTTTATTATATAATAGTATATATTGATTCGATCGAATTGTTACCATAATCAGATGCATAATAAACGACGGTCTTGTATTATTTCCCTGAAATTCATAAATACCAAATTTAATAAGTACCAAATTTCATGCCAAAAAAAAAAAAAAAAAAAAAAAAATACATAGCATATCGGAAATATTTTGCGTAACCTTGTAAACTAATTACCAATCCTATGCCCACAATTTTCAACAGAAAAACATGCTTTTAAAATTCTAATAAAATTTCATTATATTTAATGGGGTGTAACCATGTTAAAATACACTTTAAAGAAATACCGACCATAATAGTACGAAATTCTTTTATGGATCCCGGAAAAGTAGCCACAGTAATTATAAACGCCAATAATAAGAATACATCTAATTAATTATAACTCATTAATTTTTCAAACTAATTTGACATAATTTAGATGATTACAGTACTTCCTCGGAATTAATTTGTGTGGTCCCATCCATAAATTATTTAGTCTATACAGACCTTTTTTTAAGAGTAAACATGATTTTAAGCATCTTTATAATGCATGTTAATTCTGGTAAGTTCAATGCAGCATAAACGCATTAAAGTGCGCGCTTAACTAAAAATCTGTCCATAGGCTCTAATGTTACGAAACTCTTTTATGTGTCTCAATAAACGAACCATAAACATTGTATACACCAGTAAAAACTATTCAGCTTATTTTGCGTTTAAAATTAATAATTGTTCCAAATTTAACATGGTCTGGATGACTACGTGACGTTGTCAGAACACTTTTGTAAGGTCCTGTAGATTAATTAGAAAGCTTAAGAGCAAATATTTTCTTCAAATAACATAAGTTTAAGCATCTTACTCACGTACGCTAGTTATTTTCTTGATTGCAAAGTAATGATGTTAAAATGCGTTTACACTAAATTCACCCATACCCCGTAATGTTAAGTATTTTGGCGCGTCCCTGTACACAATCCATAAAAAGTATAGACAGAAAAAATTATATAACTATTTCTATACCGAGCCTGAATATGTGTATCAATTTGCAAGTCAATCGGAGAATTTTTGCGGCCGCTATTGCAGTGCATACAAATTCTGCCCATAGGTCGTAATGATAAGAAACATTCTGTGTGTCCCTGTACATGAACTACAAATGGAATACACACCCAAAACTATATGCAGCAAACAATCTGTGTGGTTCATAAATCTGTGTACCAAATTGCAAGTCAATAGCGGGATTTTTGCGACCGCTATCGCGCGACAAATACACAGACAAACAAACACGCAAACACACAGACGGAACCCAAAACCGTTTTGAGTCTGAACAGAGGGCTTCCACTTACGTTTCGGCCAGGGCCTGATTATCCAAAAGGCTCAGGAAGCACAAGCTTCCCCTCTAAAATTTAAGAGGGGACCCCATAAGGATTAAAAACAGGGTCTTGAATTTTTTGTTTCATATTTTCACACTGAGATTGAATTTTTTCTGAGAAAGGTTACCTAAAACAAGACAAAACACTCACTATATATTTCGGGAAAAATCTAATATTTAACCTCAAAAATCTCTGTGTTCTTAATTAAAAAGTTGTATGATTTTAATGTTCTGTGTAGAAACCACCCAGGTGTACGAAAAAAAAAAAAAATAATAATAATAAATAAAAAATAATAATAATAATAAACACACACTCTTTTTTGATCTATAGCATTTTTATATTACTACTATATGTAACAGGAAAACAAGATTTTCAAAAATGAAAGGGGGCCCCGAAATGATGCTGAGCTTCTCCTAGCTACAAAGCTTAATCGGGCTCTGGTTTCGGCAATTATACTCACTTCTGGTTCCAGTCAAATAAAAAGTAAATAGGGTAAAATAAACGTAGAAAATAAGCCAAATCAAGAACCGTTGTTGTCTTACATTTGTAAAAATGGCACATGCAGATTTAACAATTTTCTTCTAAACAAAAGTTTAAATACAAAAGTTTAAGTGAAAAAAGGGAAAAAGAGAAGGAGGGTGGGATCGAAGCCTATTTTTGTTTTTTAAATAGCATATATGAAATTTTGCACAAAACACAATTTAATTTAGAATGACAGTTTTCTTTGTTTCTTTTCTTTTTTTCCCCCTTTAACTCAAATCTTCCACATAGAAGCACGCGGTAACTGTGTTGCGTTCCTTAGCAATGTGGTTATGATTATTATATTCATTTCTTAACATTTCTTTTACACGATTTCTCTCGATTTATTTTAAATGAGGTTTCTAGCTTATTGAGATACGACAGGAAAAACGAAACATTTTAATTGGTCAAAATACACAAAAAGCGTAAAAATAAAGAAATAAAATATACAATAACTTATTTTTATCATAACATTTGAAGTTACGATTACGTCCCTTTGCAACGACTAATATATTTGACCTGTTATTATTTGACTAATACATTTATTTCTTAAATTTCCTTAGCATGTTCTATCTCCATTTCAATTTAATATTTTTAATTTCTTACAAAAAGAGAAAAAAGAAAAAGAAAAGCCGTATTTAATTGATAATACGGCTAATACTTTCTTATTAACATATTTAAATAGCTTATTTAACTGAAAGCAACAGTCTTAATAAAAATATTTTTGTTTGGCTTCATATGAGAATGCATATAGATTTTCTGTATAGAAAAGCTTGAACAAAGTTACAAAAAAAAAAAAAAAAAAAAGCAACATAATTTATGCATAATCTCATGCAATTTCGTATGGACTTACTCCCCAAAAGTCCCCACAAATTCAGAATCTGTCATCTACATCCTAACAGAGCTGCTAAAAGTCCCTACACGTGGGGACAAATCTCTACATTTGGCAACACAGGTGTAAATCACCTTGGTTTAAATCCCCTTCATGTTAGGGACTTCTTTGTCTGAGCGCCGCGCCAGATGTCAGCTCTCCCTCCCATCTATTCCCTCTCGATTTCTTTTCCAAGATAATTAGAAATATCCGTCCGTATGCTTCTCAAAGGATTAGAGCTGTTTATCTGTAGAAAAAAAATGACACTTCATAGAGAAAATGGAGTTAACATATGACAATTTTAAAATCTTGTTTAGCTTGGTTTTATTCTTATAACCTTTTATATTTTGCTGTGTTTATTTTAGATTGCAAATTATGTTATTATAGAATTAATTTACCGCAAACGTGGTAAACGACTAATTTTGTTTTTGCCCCATCAGACGGGAAGTACCGGGTGTGATCCCAAGACGGGGTCGTTGATTTAGGTGTTCGGAGTTTTCCGCGGTTTGTCAAGTTATTTTATAATATGAATTGCTCTATCATAATTAGAGAGCGTATTTTTTTTTTTCTTTTAAAGAAAAAAATATAATTTAGCAAATTAGGTTTCCAATTTTGTCGCTTATTATAATTTTAAAATACATAATAATTTATTTAAAAAAGAAAAAAGAAAGTTTGGCAGTTTTGTCAACAAGGTCTGTATGTAATTTTGCATGTCTACCAGCTTGTTCTAAAGTTGGAAGGAGGGGGTGGGACTTTTAATCATAACAAGGTCCCTGTGTCGTGTAAATGTTAAGGCCGAATGACTACACGAAGATCCTGGGAATAGGTGGAGTAGTATCATCCGTGAGGAATCTTTCTAAGGGATCGCAGTCCGAAATCACGTGATTTTGAAGATAACCACGGGAAACTCCGAATAGCTAGGCCAACGAGTGCGACCTGGAATCGAAACAGACACTTTTCGTCTACCAGTTACCAGAGCAGAACCTCTCTTACCATTTGTTCTGAAAAAATGAATGAATAAATAAATAACCCACAATTTCCTTAAAAATATGAAGTTGCGCTCTTTAGCAAAGGGCGCAACTCCATATTTTAAGGTTACTGCATAAATTTAATACTGTTATATAAACCTTCGTTAAAAACAATTTAAAACAGCCTTCGGAAAAGCTTCATTTAACAAAAAGTCCCCCCCCCCCGCCGTTTAATATTGTATTTACAAAAAAAAAAATGTATGTAAAAATTGTATGTAAAAAAAATTCAAAAACTGTTATTAAATTTAAATGTTAATTTGAAATTATTCAGACAGCTTTCACTCGCACCACTCCTTGAAAGGAATTTGGATAAAAATTTTCAAGTAACAACATGTTAACTTCAAAATAGTACAACATTTGAATTGGCTGAAATTATTTGTTTTTAAGTTATTCTAATAAAAATAATGGACAAAGATTAAACGTTAAAAACCTGTCTTCAATATTGAGGGAGCCTCAAAACGTGTCAGTATTAAAAAAAAATCTGTTGTGAAACAACCACACGACTTCCCTTTCCCAACTATTACACGTATTATATACATTTTTTAGAGATATTATATGCATTTTTTGGAATATTCCAGTAAGAGAAACTTGATACACGTATAAAGACATATAAAACAGAGTTTACATTGCAAGTTAAAAAATAACAAAAAGAAAAAAAGAGTTATTTTTTTTAAACATCAACTTCCGAGATCTAAAACTGAACTACCTAATCAGAATGAGCGTTAATGTTCTTGTAATAACCACGTAATACATGAGAAAGGGTATCTAAAATGGATTAATGAAACAATTTTCAAGAAAATTGTTAGAGTCGTTTTTTTGAGATACCAACTTTTACCAAAACTTCGTATTCTCACTTATTGACCGGGAAACAATAATTACATACAAAAGGATATTTAAAAGGGAGTTAACATGGCGAGTTTGAAAAAAATCCGTACAGCCGTTTTCAAAGGAACGCACTTGCGATACCTGAAATTGAGCTATTTATACAGGACGCCTATCAATTTTCCTGAACTTACCAACTTATATCATTCGAAAGGGCATCTAATAGAGTTTTTATATAGCAACTTTGAAGAAAATCGCTGGAGCCGTTTTTGAGATACGGACTTACGGTCCCATTTCCGGTTTCCGATAACCCAATTCCGGTTTTCCAATTTTCACCAAAATTTGGAAAATTCATTTGTACACCGGATCTATATCAATTGTGAAGTTTCGTAATTCTATTTTTATTAGTTTCGGAGATATGATAGCCAGAAGATTCCACACATACATACACACATACACACACACTGACCAATTTCAAAAACTACTTTTTTCGACTCATGAGACCTTAAAACCTGTAAATCAGGTGAAAACTCGATATCGAATTTTTTGGTCCGAATACAATACTTCCATTACCTACGGTAGTAGGGTAATGGAAGTAAAAAGAACGCTAAATATCTCTATATATTAAAAAAAAAAAGTTGATGTCACTGGCGTCAAATTGTTTTGTCTGCGACAGCATCTTCTAGCGGAGGGCAGGATCCTTCGCGTCATGAGAGGTATCAATGTGTTCCGAATACTCCAAGGAAAACATTTCAGCTACTTAGAAGTTTCTATCATTTTAATTAAAGAAGTTATTAGCTAAAAACGACAAATTTATGAAGGTGCTCTATTTGCCATTTTGAAATTAGTTTCTCCCAGTGAAGTTGTTCTTCTGTCATGAAGTCATTTTACACGGAAAAATTAAAATATGATTCATGGTTGTAGGTAGGTAGGTAGGTAGGTTGGATTTAACGTCGTACCAGTACTGCGCTATAGGTAATTGGCGACGGTCTGGGACGCACCCTTAGAGATGTTCCGGAGACATGCCATCACAATTTTGATCCTTCACGGAGGGATACCCCCCCCCCCGTTTTGATGATCCCCAGAGGTATAGTGTAGATAGGAACATGGAGGACTTTGCGGCCACGACAGATTTTATGTGCACCAACCACCATTCGTACACGACGGTCTTTAGCCGGCTCAAGCATCGAATCGGTAATCTTCCAATTGACGATTAGAACGTCTGTCGTCATTCGACGTCATGGTGAAATTTAACCTATAGGAGTCTTCATTTAACCCACAAATAAAGGACTATAGCCAATCATAGCGCAGCTTTTACCCACAAACAAAAGGAAACTCCGCCTCGTTCTAGTCGTCCATTACGTGCTCAGCGCTTTACTGACTAGGGTACCGCTGCCCGAAACCATGGATGTAAAAAAGAAATAAAATACATATCAATTTTTTTTTTCCTATTTTTAGAAAATTAATTTTCTTACACGGGAAAATTAAAATATGATCCATGGTTGTAGGTAGGTAGATAATCAGGTTGGTTGTGTTTGACGTCGTACCATTACTGCGCTATGGATAATTGGCGACGGTCTGGGACGCCCCCCTAAGAACGTTCCGGAGACATGCCACCACAGTTTTGATCCTACACGAAGGGGATGGCTCCCCAGCTTCTGTGGTCCCCAGAGGTATCATTTTGATGAGAACATGGAGGATATTGCGGCCACGACATATTTTACTTGCACCAGCCACCATTAGTGTATACGACAGTCTTTGCCGGCTCGAGAACCGAACCCGCAATCTTCCAATTACGAGCTCGGCGCTCTACCGACTGAAGTACCGCGGTCCGGATATAAGGTTCTAAAAAAAAATAAATAAATAAATAAATAAATAAAGTCATATACTAAGTCTGTAATGCAAAATGGTCTAGATATTATGAATTTCTTTCTATTAAAAAAAAGTATAAATGCTATATATTCTAATTTGACATTGAATATGACAATTTCCATAATTTCTAATATGCACTACTAATATAAGTCTTGTAATATGCACTATTAATATTCCTTTTCAGTGAAAGAAAGCAGCGAATATGCGGGAAGAGCTCTGCATGTGTTAATAAAAAGTGAGTCGAGGGAGAGTCGAAGCCTCCCTCGGGGGTTGGTGAGCGGAGCGAGCAGGGGGCAGAGCCCCCTAGTTTAGTTTTAAAAATACTTTATTTACCACATGGGTATAAGGAACTGATTTTTATTTCTGACCAGTTTTCCTGAATATGGCAAAATATTATAGTAAAGCACTTCCACTAATTACATTCAATAATAGAGAATGTTTTCGATTAACTATTGGTAGCCCTGTACATCTTCTAAAAGTTATGTACAAACCACATTGTGCACTGAAATATAATCCTATATTAATAGCATATAGCAGAATATTCTAGTTCTTTTGTGTAGCCTTGTAAATGAACGGGTAATGATTTTCGTACCATACTCTGCATGAAACATGCTTTTATGACTATAAAAAATCTATATTCATTTAATTTGGGTGCAGCCTATAGATGTTAAACTCTACTTAATTGCAATTTCTCCCATAGACGTAATGTATATGAATTTTTTTGAGTTTCCCTATAGATGAACCATTTTTTTTTTTTTTTTTTCTAATCAAAAAGTTTAGTGTAGCATCTCTATATGACACAGATTTAGAATACCGAGTTTGGACTTCCTGATGCTGTTTTTTTTTTCTTGATATATGATGATAATATACACACAGACCAACCGCTAAAAACTTGTTTTTCGGATTCATGGGACCTGAAAACGAGTAAATATAACAAAAACTTAATTTTGAAAATTTAACCGAAAAGCAGTACTTTCTCTGCCATATATATATGGGTAAGAGAAAGTAAATAAGTCAAATTGAGCATATTGTGTTCTTTGACAAAATATCTTTTTTAGTTCCCCATCATACTATAGGTATGGGGAACTTAGGTAATCGTGAAAATTTTCGACCTCGGTGAGGTCGAAACCGCTTACAAAAATGTATTCTCTGTAGACCGAAAATAGCGAAACCCTCTGATTTGATCTTCAGTCAGTGTTATTGGTCAGTCTCATTAGTAAGGTGTAAGGTGTCTGTGTGTGTGTGTGGGGGGGGGGGGGGGGGTGCTCGATTTGCAGCTCCTTATTTTGAGTTTTGAGGTTGTTAATATTACTACCGATTGAAAAGTAAATTAAAACTCTTTGAAACGACTCTTTAGTTGAATTGACGCTAAATTCTGTTGTTAATTTTCACTGAAAATTATCGATGATTGGTAAAAAAAATTAAAAACAGTCCTCAGTTATACAGGAGAGTCACTCTTGCAATGTCGGTAGCGACAATTTTCAACCTATTTCGGCTATTACAAGTAAGCGAACATTATTATTTTCTTTTTTTAACTGTTCCCGTATTACTTTCTTCTATAGGTATAAGAAAAAAGTATTGATTTGGTAAAATTTTTGAACTCTAGTTTTTGACAGATTTACAATTTACATGTTTTAAGATGTACTGAACACGATTTTACTGTTTATAAAAATTTCCGTCTGTGTGCATAAAAAAAAAAAATATTGGACACTGTATCTCACGAACCAATGAACGAAATTTAATCAAACTTGCACTTAATTGCATCCTGACCTAATCTGGTTCAGATTACATTTGGGAGTCCATTTCTCAACAGGTCGCACATTGATTTCATTTTCTTATAACTTTTAAGATGGCAGTATAGGACGAAATTTCCTATAAATGTACAAAATAAGAGTTATTTTTAATGAATGATTGTAAAATTAATTATTGATAATAGTAGTAAACTAGATAAAAGTTTGTGTGCGTGTAGAACATCGCTTTCCTTCTGGAGGGAATTCCCCCCCCCCCAGGGGCTGTAAATTTTTAATATATGGGTAACATTCAAAAGAAATCGGCAACACAAAGTCAAACTCTAGATTTGGGATAATTTGAAACAAAATTGTCGCATTTTTCATTTTTAATGGAAGGGGAAAAAAAAAAAACTTTTCTTTTGATGTCAGAACAAGTTGACTTTCGTTCGGAATTTAATGTTTTACTTCTCTGATATAAAAATCGTCTGCATTCATCATGGAAAGTAATTTTAATAAACAATAATTTAATAAATATTTTGGTGCTGCTTGAATTTTTATAAGATAATATATAGAAGAAAGTATTGTATGGCCACAACATACTAATTTTTTATTTCATATGCATGCATACAGTAAAACTTTTGTAATGCGGAATGTGCATAAAACAGAAATGTAATGAATACAAACTTTGTAAGCAATGCTATAAATCGCAAAAACTCACAAAAATTGTTTCAAATCAAAATAATTAAACATAACTGTTCACCAGGAGAATGCAATATGAAAGTGCCAACCCACACAGTTTTTGAAAATTATAATGTTGTTTAATATTTATACATATATCGAATTCGATTCTTCATATAGATTATTTATTTATTCGTTAGATGATATATTATTTAGATTTTTTTTTCATTACTATTTAAGATTCTTAAAATGTTGACCAAATTTCTGGTGTCAAAAAAATCGCCAATGCTGCATTATTCTTTTCTTAATTAAGGCAGCATCTTCTATCCTTAAGCTTTAAATCTAAATAATAAAACCCAAATTATCATTCTAAAACGGTATTTCTTTAAAAACTAGTATATTGCAATCATCACAAAACTTTCTTCAATATATATATATATATATATATATATATAAGAGCGTCACTTAATAACTTTTTACCATTTTGACATGCATAAATGTTCAACCATAGCTTTTCACAATAACTATTTTAAGTATGCAGGTTTACGCATTTTTAATCAACAGATGCTGAGATGTAGTCATATGGAAAATCATAGGTCAGTAATAGCATTGACACCTATTGGCTGATATGTTCCCAAATTAAGTCAGGATAGTTTTCATAATGGTTATCACGCATATCAAATTTGCTGCATTTATATGCAATAGAAGTTATAATTTAGCCTTCCTATTAAAGAGCGTAATTTGCAGCACATCAGCGCCACCTTCCGGCCGATATGCACCCAAATACAATCAGCAAACTGTTTCATAATGGGTTTTTAATAATCCAAGTGTTGTGCAATTATATGCAATAAAGGTTAAGCCTTCCCGTTAACGGGGAAAACTGCAGCACAGCAGCGCCATCTATTAGCGGATCTGCACCCAAATTCATTTAGTTTGGTGCTTCATAAAGACCGTCTCATATTCTGTGTTTTGTTCGGTTATATATATAACAGACCTTGAGATATAGCCTTCCCTTAAATCGAACAAATTGCAGTCTAGCAGCATCACCTGTTGAGTGATCTGCACCAAAAGTTGATAGGCATTAATTTATGTCAAGGTGCAACTACATATGAATTTAAATGAAATTCTGTGCACTAGTTCTTGAAATACTGTTGCCATAAAACTTTTTGTCTCACGCTACAGACACACATTTTCTAAAAATGGTTAAATTCAGTTCTGGACCTGTCAAAACGTGTAAATCCGTAGAAAACCGAAAATTTTTACGAATGCAATACTTTATTTTATTAAATATACAAGAGAGAAGAAATAATTGTATATTGTATATATCAAACAGTTTCATAAAAGAGAGATTTAAAAAAAAAAAATGTTACCCCCCCCCCCCCCACAAATATTCTAACAGGAAAATTAGATTTTATCAACATAGTGAAATGGGGCGTTATTCCATATGAATATGCACTTTGGGGATTATTGTATTGGAAATAGTAACATGAAAATAAACTACGAAATTGACCCCAATAAAATAAATTAATAGATTAGAATAAGATAAATATATCGAACTGAGTGGTGGGTAGCCTATTAGGCGGGCATTTTGTTCTGTCTCTGTGTCAAGCTATTGGTCAAATTCATTTCTCTTAACATGAATGTAATATGTTTTGCACTAGAAATTTATGAGAACATACATATAATGGGGAACTGAGCAGAGTCCACCTATGCTGACTAGTTTTTTTTTAATAATACGTCAACATGTATTGAAGTTTTCATTTTTAAAAAAAGCTCGCCAAGTAGTTTTATAATACGAATAAGTCTATCGTAATTAGAAAATGTAATTTTTTTCCTTTTCTTAAATATATATATATATATATATATATATAGTTTATTATGATTTGAAAATACACACATTTTTTTGCATAATAGTTTATGTAAAAAAAAAAAAAAAAAATTCCGCGATTTTGAAGATAACCACGAGAAATTCCTAATGACTAGGCCGATAAATGCGACCTCGAATCGAACCCGTCACTTCTCGTCTAACAACTTCGCTGGCGAAACCTCTCGAGCATTTGCACTGCCAAAATCAATCAAAAAATAAATAACTGACTCTTTCTTTTAAAATATGAAATTGCGCTCCTTAGCAACGGTTATTGCGTTAATCTCTTAAAATTTCTTTCACAAGTTTTTGTTCAATTTTATTTTTAATATATATATATATATATTTAACTTGATAAAAAGTAAAATAAAATCAAAAATCGCAGTAAAAACAAAAACTGTTCTCATTTGGTATTTTCTTTTTCTATTGAAATAAATAGACCTCACGTTCTATTAATAATACAATAATATGCATGCTCCCTTTAATTTAATTTTTTTATTTCCCCCCATTTGAGAATTTATTTAAAACCCATTGTACTGCATATTATTATTCAACAATACTGTTAAATAATAATGCTGTTATTATTATTATTATTATTATTACCTCAAAGTATAGTACATAAAAATAAGCAATTAGGATTATATATTATTGAGTCTCATATTTATTTTACAGTATATATAAACACACACACACACATATATAATTGTGTGTGTGTGTTGGGAGGTAAAGAATTTAAATATACATATACATATTCTTTGTTAATTCAAGAACATGAAAGGAGTTAGAAATATCAGTATATTAATTGAGGTTGATCTTTAATTAAACAGTTAAAAATTATTAAATAAATAAATATGCATGCTCCCTTTAATTTATTTTTTTTATTTCCCCCATTTGAGAATTTATTTAAGACTCTCTGTACTGCATATTATTATTTAACAAATCTGTAATTATTTAAACACAAACCAATATATGTTTAAAACGGTGACTTGTTTAAATTATATAAATGTAAAAATACAAATAAGAAAATTAAGAAGAAATTAGTAAATTCTTGTGAATTAATTACTTTTACATTACCCCAATGTAAGCTGAAAAACATAAAAAAGTTTATAACTTTTTTTAAAAAGTTTATTAAAAGAATAAGTCAAATTTGTCTTATTTGTGTTCTTTGATAATATATATGTATATTAATAATATGTAATATTTCTTAAAAAGTAGCTTGATATTTAATTGCAGATTGCAAGAATAGTAAAAAAAAAAAAATAATAATAAATAAACATCTCTTGTGTATTTCTGGAGACTACTACAATAGATAGAAGAGAACAAATTTTATTGCTTTTATATCCACTTTTTTCGTTATCACCTACCGCACAAACCGGTATTATTATCTCTCAGTTTCTTCTAGTCAATCAGGTTCAGGTCAATTGATAACTGAAGATTTTGTTTAATCTATACGGAATACTTTTTACGCCAAATAAAGATACATCACTATCTTTTATAACCCTGCTATCTATGTCTGCTTTAGGGTTGCCAAAGTGATTAACACCAAGTTTCCTGCAATGTAGAAGACTCCTTCAGTGGATGTGCCCCCAACTCCCCCTCCACCCAAAAAAAGGAATCCCGCCCTTTTAACGTGGATAAATACTAATTACATCCTGCGTAAGTAACTACTAAGTTATTCCTCCTTCTTTCTTTGATTTTTTTTTTTTTTTCCTTTAATAAACTGTGCAGCTTAAATTGTTTCAAATGCAAAATAACAGGGACAGTTTCGATTAAGTAAATTTTTATTTAAAAGCATAAAAACTGTTATTTGCGTTACAATTTTCAATTTTTAAATAATCATTCTTATTACAAACCTTCTTTCTTAAGAAAATTTTATTATAGACATTTTTTTTTTTATGGAAATTTAACTGTCATTTCTTTAATTACTTAAAAATAATATATAAGTGTGTGTATATATCATTTCAACAAAAGTTTTATTAATTTTTAAATAAAAGTCTTATTTTATTAAAGACGCTAACAATTTCAGTAAAAAGTTCCAAAATATTAAAACTTCATGATAATAGATGAATTTTCTACAACCTGTTATTACGGATCTTTAAAGTAAATTAGTGTGATATATATTTGTATTTACCTTGATATTTATTTCAGAAAAATTGGAAGGAAAGGTTGACTTTTACACCAACTATTTGAAAAATACCAGAGCCGGTATTGGCACCCCGACCCTCCGCTTAACACGTGCAGGGTCTTCATCAATTCAACCTTGAAATAAATTTTAAAGGTTGATGAATAAAAATTCTTTAACCTTGATATTTGTTGATAAATTAGCTCAAGAATTTAAAGGATATGAATTCATTGATAAACGATAAAATGTCCCAAATTACGAACGCATAATAAATAGTAGATGCATGAAAATTAAAGGGATTGTTTATAATACTGCATTCGGCTATCAAGAAAATACAGTAAAACCCATGTCATCCCAACCCTGATTAATCCAGTTCCGGGTTACCCGAGGTTTTCCCAACAGTGCACGCTGCGAAGGAGGTGTGGCGATGACAACTTTTACTCATTGTATTTAACAATTTGTGTCTTTGACATATTGCATTTTTAACTGATTGCATTTAAATATGTAATAGATGCATTATTTTACTTATTTGACTCCGCGGTGATCTATTTTAAAACTTTTTTTTTTATGGCGCGGCACTTGCAACTTTACGGCATTGGCCGGGGGATAACCGAACTGATGACCATTTGTGAAGAGGCCACGGATTAGGAGACCAGGATAGAACACTAGATAGGGCAGCGAGCGCGAAAATAGAAGCTTTCCTTTCCGCATTAATTCAGCTGACCAGAGTAAGCGATCCGATCGCCGCCTGGTGTAGTATCTTTGAACCTTATCGGAAGAAAGGGAAAGCCCGCCCCTTAGGCTTCAGTCATCCAACGAACGAACAGCCAGAAATGTAAAAACGCGCTGATTGGTGGATTCTCGAGATTGGTCACCCTCTATATGAAAGATGAAAATTACTACCTTCCCGTAACGTTAGTAATATATCCTATAGAATCTCCTAATCCGTGGAAGAGGCACACAATCAATGGCCGGTCATCGCTACCCTTAAGAGGGATAACACATCCACGCCTTTTCCGGGATTCGAACCCAGGCCCAACCGTGTAGGAGTCAGGGACGCTAATCACTACACCGTCTGGGCGGCTCCATTTTAAAACTCTGCTGTATGTTACTTCTCCGGTTTACAACAGAGTCCATGTTATATGAATTTTCGATTATCCCAGGTACTTCCGGTCCATGTTGTCTGGAATATTTCAGGCCCTACTATCAATAAATTAATCCATGCAACTAGAAATATTTTACTGAATGTTTAATAAATTGTCCAAAAATAATACTCTGTGCTTTAGTGAATTGAATAATAAAACAAGTATTCATAGAAAAATATGTGTTTGTGTGTGTCCGCATGTGTGTTTGAAACAATTTTTATATATTTTTTGTTTCACATGATAATAATTTGTTAACTTCGTTAGTCATCCTTTGGTAAAAAGAATTCACTGACATACTGTACTAACTTTCTTAATGTATGAAGTTCTAAATTTTGCACCGAAATTAGTTGAAGAATGCAAATTAGAAAGGGATTTTTAAACTACCTACTTGTATTACTGTATGTTTCGTTAAGTACATTCAATTCTTTTTTAAAATAATCCCATTAACCAAAATTGTAGACACTGTAATAATTGTATACTTTGACATTTTGAATAATATAGTTTTCGTACTGTATGTGTGTATTAATTACGAAAGAAAAGTAATCCGATTTCTTCATTTATATAGATGAGGACACTCCAATGTATAGAAACTTCAATGTGCACTATAATTGCTAATAAACACTATAAATGCATATAAAATGAAAACGTGTCCTGTTTTGTCTGATTTTCGCACATTTTCAATTTTGTATAAAAACGGAGTAAAGATTCTAATATTTTTTACTAGTGGCCGTTGATATACCCTCCCCCCTTTTTTTTCATTAAAGTCTTGTATCTATAACAGTTATATAACAGATTTTATTTAAATTACGAGGGAAAAAAAAACAGCATATTAAAAAACCAAGAATCTCCATCGTTTGGGTCACAATAAGAACATTTTTCATTAACTAATCAAGTTTAAGGATCTTTAAATCATGTAATTGGTATACTGAAACATGTAGAATAAAATATATATGTTAATAATATATTTAATATTCGGATGAAAGATAAGGAGTTAAAACATGTAAAGTCATGGGAAACTTTGAATGACCCCGTTGTGAAATAAGATATTCAGAGATCTTTTCTAATAAAGGAAATATGCAGATCTTAACATCACGTAATAAGAAATAGGTTAAGCCAAAACGGAAAAAAAAAAAAAAAAAATCTGTTGGTGAAAAAGCCTTTCAGTGCTACTGTGCGTTAAATATTATGTGGAGTCATTAATTAAACTTAACTAAAAATTTGTAATTTTTTGCGTACGATTTGTTTGAAAAAGCTAAAAAACTTATTACTGAATAATAAATTTAACTTTAAACTTTGCCAAAAAAATACTAAAAGAACTAGATTTTTTAAAAATAGCGTTATGGCCAACAAATTATTTTAAAGTAAATTGTACTTTTTAGCATTGGTGATCAAAAGTACAATTTTTCCGACCGCAATATAAAGGATTATTTATGCTTTTATTTTGCTTTTCATTTAGATAACGATAATTTTGGAATAAGTATAAGTAATGAAGTAGTTTAAACTCACCTATAAAAATGCGAATGGCAACATTTTTATTTATTTACTTAATTTTTAACTAAATATAGAAACTGGCATTTTGCGCAATTTACATCGGTGCCATATTGTACGTATTTTTAACATCATATTTCTTTGTAAACTAGTATATTGTGGCCACCACAAGACTTTCTTCTATATTTTCCTATACATATTCAATCAGTAACAATATTTAAAAAAAAAAAAAAAAAAAAAAAAAATGCGAATTTTTTTTTTCCAAGTTTTTTTTTTTTTTTTTTTTTTTTGGTTAAAAGTAAAAAAAAATCGATAACTTTGTTTTAAATTATCACAGATTTATAGTTCAACCATTCGTTTTAAAGGTATTGACGAGATCTTTCGAATGATACCCATCTTCAAAATTTAAGGGGGGGAAGCGATGCCCCCCCATGCACAAAATTTTTTTCCTAGTTACGTACTACTATTATCAATAATTCATATTAATTTTACAATCACAAGTGCAAAATAACTCTTATTACGCACATTTATACGAATTTTTGTCCTGTTCTGCCGTGTTAGAAATTTAGATAAAATGCTATCACAGCGCCGCCTGTTGAGCTATTGATCCCCAAATATAATCAGCACCAGTTTATGTCGGGGACCAACTAAATACCAAGTTTGGTAAAATTTCGTTTAAAAAAAATCGATAACTTTGTTTTAAATTATCACAGATTTATGGTTCAACCATTCGTTTTAAAGGTATTGACGAGATCTTTCGAATGATACCCATCTTCAAAATTTAACCCCTCGGGGGGTACTTACCCCCCAGGGGGGGAACCGATGCCCCCCCATGCACATTTTTTTCCTAGTTAACTACTACTATTAGCAATAATTCATATTAATTTTACAATCACACGTTTGAAATAACTCTCATTATACCCATTTATACAGAATTTTGTCCTATGCTGCCATGTTAAAAATTTTCATAAAATGCGATCACAGCGCCACCTGTTGAGCTATTGATCCCCAAATCTAATGGGCACCAGTTCATGTCAGGGTGCAACTAAATACCAAGTTTGGTAAAATTTCATTCATTGGTTCGTGAGATACAGCGTTCGCAAAAAAATGATGCAAACACACAGACAGACATTTTCTAAAAACTATCAATTCGTGTTCAGGACATCCCAAAACGTGTAGATCCGTCAGAAAACGGAGGTAGAAAATTTTCGCGAAACCAATACTTTCTAAAGTAAAAATATCATCATGCTTGATATAATTAATCTACCAAAAAGAAGAAAAAAAAATATTAAATTTTCTGGTAGCAAAAATATAAATATATAAAATAAAATATATAATATATATATATATATATATATATATATAAACAAACATACACGTTTGCAGGTGTGATTTTATTAAATACTTTGGTCATTTAGATTGTTAAAGTTATTTTAAAATTTTCGTTATGTATTAGTTGCATAAAATGTTCATTTGTGACGTGAAACCACTCTATATGTATGCATTTGCTTTTAATTTTTGTTTTAGCTCGTACTATGAAGCTTCGACCTCGGCGTCCAGTAAACTATCGTGTGTGAGTGAGTGATTTTTTTTATTACTTTACTTTATTTTATTTTATTATTTAGTAATTTTTCTTTAAAATTGCAACGTAAGAAATCACAGGGAAATTTTATAAATTAAATGAATAAAATTTAAATGTGTAAAGAACTAAATGTTAATGACTAATGATTATTTCGGCTGAATAATTATTTAGATCTCGGGGAATGAGTGGATTTGGTGATGCATGAACTGGGATTTATTTTAATAATTTATGGCTCTTTTGATTGTATAGGTTATGTATAACGAAACCCTGAGTTTAAAAAGAATTAAAAGGGACCTTTTTCTGTTAATATATAAACACACACTCATCTATATTAATGAAGTAGTAACCTACATGTTGACATGGAAATTAAATTCTAATTATCTTGATGAGTTATTTTTAATGCAATACATGTAACAGCTCTTAAGTTATAAAGAGGAAAAAGCCTGAGAAGTAGACTTTATAAATGTCATTTATTTTGGGTTGATCATACACATGTAAATTTTAATAAATTAATATTTATATATCATAACTATTCTACATTTTTTTCAATGCCATATATGTAATAGGAAAGAAAAAAAAATTGTATATGTATTTATTTTTAAAATACAAAAAATGTAATTTTATAACAATAATAATATTAAATGTGTTAAATTTGCATAAAATTATAATCTGGTATTCTTTTCATCATATCAAACTTGGAAATATTTTTCAATGATCACTAAAAATAATTAATTTGTTTTTGTATAATGCTTTTCAATAAGATGTTACCCTTTTAAAATTTATATATACGTCACATTTTTTTTTTTTCTTTGGGATAGGGTGGTAGAAATAGTCACTTTTTAGTTCCCCATCATACCATAGGTATGGGGATCTTAAGTAATCGTGAAAATTTCCGACCTCGGTTTTTTGACTTTTTTTTTTACACCTTTTCAGGTGTGAGGAATCCGAAAATGACAAAATTGTATGGTGTTTGTTAGTTTGTGTACACGATATATCACGAACAAATTGTCGCAGAGAGGTCAGATCAGTTTTAAAATATTACTTTCGATACTGGCAAGAACACTATTCATTTGCAACATTCAAAAAAAAAAAAAAAAAAAAAACTTTGTAAGTTATCAGAAATTTACTATTTTCTTAACATGGGAGATGCATCGGGTGTATAAATTTGTATACATAAGATTAGAATGGCAGATTGTTAAGCTTTTATTTAATAACATATTTTATATTTTAGAATTCTTCTAAAAATACAATCATTGGTGACTTTCTGTAAAGAAGCTAGATAATTTTAAATTTATTGTATTTTCAGGGTCAGTATCGAACACCGGTTCTCCACTTTTTACTTTATTCTATATGTAATATAGAGAAAGTATTGGATTCGCGAAAATTTTCGAAGTCCACTTTTTGATGGATTTACATGTTTTGGGATATGGAGAACAAGAATTAATAGTTTTTAGAAAATGTCTGTCTGTCTGTCTGTCTGTATCATTTTTTTTGTGGACGCTGTATCTCACGAACCAATGAATAAAATTTAACCAAACTTGGTATTTAGTTGCACCCTGACATAAACTGGTGCTGATTAGATTTTGGGATCAATCGCTCGATAGGTGGCGTTGTGATCGCATTTTATGCAAATTTTTAACATGGCAGCATAGGACAAAATTCCGTATAAATGGGCATAAAGAGAGTTATTTTACACTTGTGATTGTAAAATTAATATGAATTATTGATAATAGTAGTAGTTAGCTAGGAAAAAAATTTTGTGCATGTGGGGGGCATCGGTTCCCCCCCCTGGGGGGGAAATACCCCCCGGGGAAGTAAATTTTCAAGATGGGTATCTTTCAAAAGGTCTCGTTGATACTAGTAATAGTTAACTGGGAAAAAATTTTTGTGGATGTGGGGGCATCGGTCCCCCCCCCCCACCGGGAAGGGAAGTTTCCACCCGGGGGGGCAAAGTTTCAAGATGGGAATCTTTCGAAAGATCTCGTCAATACCTTTAAAACGAATGGTTGAACGATAAATCTGTGATAATTAAAACCAAAGTTATCGATTTTTTTTACTTTTAACAAAAAAAAACTTAGAAAAAAAATCTTAATTTTTTTTTTTAACGAAATTTAACCAAACTTGGTATTTAGTTGGTCCCCGACATAAACTGGTGCTGATTATGTTTGGGGATCAATAGCTCAACAGGTGGCGCTGTGATAGCATTTTATCTAAATTTTTAACATGGCAGCATAGGACAAAAATTCGTATAAATGTGCATAATAAGAGTTGTTTTAAACTTGTGATTGTAAAATTAATATGAATTATTGATAATAGTAGTATGTAACTAGGAAAAAAATTTTCTGCATGGGGGGCATCGCTTCCCCCCCTGGGGGGGTTCAAGATGGGTATCTTTCGAAAGGTCTCGTCAATACCTTTAAAACGAATGGTTGAACTATAAATCTGTGATAATTTAAAACAAAGTTATCGATTTTTTTTACTTTTAACAAAAAAAAAAAAAAACTTTTTTTTTTTTTTTTTATATTATTACTGATTGTATATGTATAGGTAAATATAGAAGAAAGTCTTGTGGTGGCCACAACATACTAGTTAAAATTAGAATAGGAATTCATAAATTAACACTTTAAAAGTAATTATATTTAATAGAACTAGACTACGTGTTTTTAATACGATAAGGTAATGTCTAATTTTAAAAAAAAAGTGCAATTTATGGTCTCAAAACTATGAAATTTTAACAAGCCAAGGAATCTTCAAGTTAATTTGAATATCCAACAAAGATATAAAAATGTCATAAATTACAAAATGCTACAGTTGCGATAGGAACTCCACTTTAAAACTTATTTTTCATGGAAAATACAATAGCAGGGCTATCTTATAGCTAAATGCTGTCGCTTGTTTTAATACCACTATTTTTACTTTCTTCTATATGTAATATAGAGAAAGTATTGGATTCGCGAAAATTTTCGAAGTCCACTTTTTGATGGATTTACATGTTTTGGGATGTGGAGAACACGAATTAATAGTTTTTAGAAAATGTCTGTCTGTCTGTCTGTCTGTCTGTCTGTATCATTTTTGTGTGGACGCTGTATCTGTATCTCACGAACCAATGAATGAAATTTAACCAAACTTGGTATTTAGTTGCACCCTGACATAAATTGGTGCTGATTAGATTTTGGGATCAATCGCTCAATAGGTGGCGTTGTGATCGCATTTTATGCAAATTTTTAACATGGCAGCATAGGACAAAATTCCGTATAAATGGGCATAAAGAGTTATTTTACACTTGTGATTGTAAAATTAATATGAATTATTGATAATAGTAGTAGTTAGCTAGGAAAAAAAATTTGTGCATGTGGGGGCATCGGTTCCCCCCCCTGGGGGGGAAGTACCCCCCTCCCCGGGGAAGTAAATTTTCAAGATGGGTATCTTTCGAAAGGTCTCGTTGATAATAGTAATAGTTAACTGGGAAAAAATTTTTGTGCATGTGGGGGTGTCGGTTCCCCCCCACCGGGGGGGAAGTTCCCACCCGAGGGGACAAAGTTTCAAGATGGGTATCTTTCGGAAGATCTCGTCAATACCTTTAAAACGAATGGTTGAACGATAAATCTGTGATAATTTAAACCAAAGTTATCAATTTTTTTAGTTTTAACAAAACAAAACTTAGAAAAAAAATTGCTTTTTTTTTTTTTTTAACGAAATTTAACCGAACTTGGTATTTAGTTGGTCCCCGACATTAACTGGTGCTGATTATGTTTGGGGATCAATAGCTCAACAGGTGGCGCTGTGATAGCATTTTATCTAAATTTTTAACATGGCAGCATAAGACAAAAATTCGTATAAATGTGCATAATAAGAGTTGTTTTAAACTTGTGATTGTAAAATTAATATGAATTATTGATAATAGTAGTAGTTAACTAGGAAAAAAAAATTGTGCATGTGGGGGGCATCGGTTCCCCCCCCTGGGGGAGAAATACCCCCCCCCCCCCAGGGAAGTAAATTTTCAAGATGGGTATCTTTCAAAAGGTCTCGTTGGTAATAGTAATAGTTAACTGGGAAAAAATTTTTGTGCATGTGGGGGTGTCGGTTCCCCCCCACCGGGGGGGAAGTTCCCACCCGAGGGGACAAAGTTTCAAGATGGGTATCTTTCGGAAGATCTCGTCAATACCTTTAAAACGAATGGTTGAACGATAAATCTGTGATAATTTAAACCAAAGTTATCAATTTTTTTAGTTTTAACAAAACAAAACTTAGAAAAAAAATTGCTTTTTTTTTTTTTTTTTAACGAAATTTAACCGAACTTGGTATTTAGTTGGTCCCCGACATTAACTGGTGCTGATTATGTTTGGGGATCAATAGCTCAACAGGTGGCGCTGTGATAGCATTTTATCTAAATTTTTAACATGGCAGCATAAGACAAAAATTCGTATAAATGTGCATAATAAGAGTTGTTTTAAACTTGTGATTGTAAAATTAATATGAATTATTGATAATAGTAGTAGTTAACTAGGAAAAAAAAATTGTGCATGTGGGGGGCATCGGTTCCCCCCCCCCCCTGGGGGGGAAATACCCCCCGGGGAAGTAAATTTTCAAGATGGGTATCTTTCAAAAGGTCTCGTTGATAATAGTAATAGTTAACTGGGAAAAAATTTTTGTGGATGTGGGGGCATCGGTTCCCCCCCCCCCCCCACCGGGAAGGGAAGTTTCCAACCGGGGGGGCAAAGTTTCAAGATGGGAATCTTTCGAAAGATCTCGTCAATACCTTTAAAACGAATGGTTGAACGATAAATCTGTGATAATTTAAACCAAAGTTATCGATTTTTTTTACTTTTAACAAAAAAAAACTTAGAAAAAAAATCTTAATTTTTTTTTTTAACGAAATTTAACCAAACTTGGTATTTAGTTGGTCCCCGACATAAACTGGTGCTGATTATGTTTGGGGATCAATAGCTCAACAGGTGGCGCTGTGATAGCATTTTATCTAAATTTTTAACATAGCAGCATAGGACAAAAATTCGTATAAATGTGCATAATAAGAGTTGTTTTAAACTTGTGATTGTAAAATTAATATGAATTATTGATAATAGTAGTATGTAACTAGGAAAAAAAATTTCTGCATGGGGGGCATCGCTTCCCCCCCTGGGGGGGGGTTCAAGATGGGTATCTTTCGAAAGGTCTCGTCAATACCTTTAAAACGAATGGTTGAACTATAAATCTGTGATAATTTAAAACAAAGTTATCGATTTTTTTTTACTTTTAACAAAAAAAAAAAACTTTTTTTTTTTTTTTTTTTTTTTTTTTTTTTTTATATTATTACTGATTGTATATGTATAGGTAAATATAGAAGAAAGTCTTGTGGTGGCCACAACATACTAGTTAAAATTAGAATAGGAATTCATAAATTAACACTTTAAAAGTAATTATATTTAATAGAACTAGACTACGTGTTTTTAATACGATAAGGTAATGTCTAATTTTAAAAAAAAAGTGCAATTTATGGTCTCAAAACTATGAAATTTTAACAAGCCAAGGAATCTTCAAGTTAATTTGAATATCCAACAAAGATATAAAAATGTCATAAATTACAAAATGCTACAGTTGCGATAGGAACTCCACTTTAAAACTTATTTTTCATGGAAAATACAATAGCAGGGCTATCTTATAGCTAAATGCTGTCGCTTGTTTTAATACCACTATTTTTACTTTCTTCTATATGTAATATAGAGAAAGTATTGGATTCGCGAAAATTTTCGAAGTCCACTTTTTGATGGATTTACATGTTTTGGGATGTGGAGAACACGAATTAATAGTTTTTAGAAAATGTCTGTCTGTCTGTCTGTCTGTCTGTCTGTATCATTTTTGTGTGGACGCTGTATCTGTATCTCACGAACCAATGAATGAAATTTAACCAAACTTGGTATTTAGTTGCACCCTGACATAAACTGGTGCTGATTAGATTTTGGGATCAATCGCTCAATAGGTGGCGTTGTGATCGCATTTTATGCAAATTTTTAACATGGCAGCATAGGACAAAATTCCGTATAAATGGGCATAAAGAGTTATTTTACACTTGTGATTGTAAAATTAATATGAATTATTGATAATAGTAGTAGTTAGCTAGGAAAAAAATTTTGTGCATGTGGGGGCATCGGTTCCCCCCCCTGGGGGGGAAGTACCCCCCCCCCCCCGGGGAAGTAAATTTTCAAGATGGGTATCTTTCGAAAGGTCTCGTTGATAATAGTAATAGTTAACTGGGAAAACATTTTTGTGCATGTGGGGGTGTCGGTTCCCCCCCACTGGGGGGGGGAAGTTCCCACCCGAGGGGACAAAGTTTCAAGATGGGTATCTTTCGAAAGGTCTCGTCAATACCTTTAAAACGAATGGTTGAACTATAAATCTGTGATAATTTAAAACAAAGTTATCGATTTTTTTTACTTTTAACAAAAAAAAAAAAAAAAATCGTACTTTTTTTTTTTTTTTTTTTTTTTTTATTGTTACTGATTGAATATGTATAGGTAAATATAGAAGAAAGTCTTGTGGTGGCCACAACATTCTAGTTTTTTTTTTAATGTAAATTTCATCAATAAATCTGCAGTCGTTAGTTAACTTTTTTTATATTGCAGGTTAGTTGTACAATTTTCACTTAAATTTCTGAAGCAGTGTAGCTCTTGTGTTGCACTAGCAGCTGCAAAGAATTCTGCTTCAGCGGAAGACAGAACAACGCAACGTTGATTTCGTGCTATTCAGTGAATTTACATTTTGCCTATTAAAAATAAGTTCCTTGTCATCGATTCACGATCGAATTTATCGCCAGTAGTTTTTGTATTGTTTCATCTACCTTTTTTTTTTTTTTTTTTTTTTTTTAACTTGATATTAGTATGTCGTCAACATAGACAATTACTGTTGTTTCACTGTTTCTGAATAAGAATGGGTCTGACATACACTGATTGAAGCTTAATTGCTTAACCCTTTGAGTGCTCAATACTCGCGGCCTGTGCAGTCTATATGGACGGCGCGTGGTTGGCGCTGACGAGTTGTCTCATTCTTATCGCGGACGCGCTTTATGCGAGAGTTGCATAGTACACTGATCATTTTTGCCGGGCGCGTATTTGCGTCCGTAGTCCATACTGGCAACATCTGCTAAGCGCGTATTTTCGTCCATAGTCTATATTAATGACTTTCGCTGGACGCATATGTGCGTCCATAGCACTCAAAGGGTTAAGAGATTCATCAGTTTTTAGGTTCAAAGTTAAAGCAACTTCTTTTAAACCACAAGTAGACTTTTCTGACTTCCAGATTTTGTTTCCATTTCTTCGAGAGATATATCCGTCTGGCTGCTGCAAGTACATGATTTCTTATAGAATTTCGCGTAAAAAAACTATTTTCACGCCCACATAGTGAAATTGTGTTTTTCTGTAAGCAGCTCTAGCCAAGAAATCTCTAATTGTGCTATGGGAAATTACTGGAGCAAATGCTTCATGAAAATCTTCAACATATGTTTGGCTGATCCCTTGAGCTCTAACCTGGCTTTATGTTTTGCTATTTTTCCGGAAAAGTCACATTTTACTTTGTATGTCCATTTGAACTCAATAATTTTTTTTGTGGGTGGAGATTCAACTAAAGTGAATGTTTTTTTTTTTTTTTCCTTTAAAGAGTTCATCTCTTCTTGTATGGCATTTAGGCAATTTTGTTTTTATTGTGGGTTTGTAATGTTGAAAAAGTTGTTACAGTATTTTGTTTATTGCCTTCAGTGTTTTCTGTTAAGTATATCAACCTAACTGATAACACTCCTTTACGGCATCAAGATGATTTTCTTAAAGTATCATTAGGGTTTCTATGTTCATTTGTGATCCTTTGGTCTGCTGCATTTTTGTCAATTTTGACAATTTCGCACGCTGCAAACTAGTTTTTATTGGGGTGTTCATTAATGTTGTTTTTTGAAAGGAATTCTATTTGATTGTGTTCTCCTAAATGTTTTATTGTGTTTTCAATAAACTGCCTTTGCAAGTATCACGTAACAATTTTTCAGATACAGTCTATGTTTTTTCGTGCTGTTGTTGTAGCGCACCAAAGTACCTTCTTGCACTTAGTCATCTAATTTACACCTTATATTTTTGTGAATGTATGCTTAGGCTTTATAGCTAAAAATTTTAAGTGGTTTAATTTGGTTTGCTATAACTCATTTGGTTTGTCATAACTCATATCAAAGTTTTATCGTGGTATTTGTGGGTAGTCTGTTTTGCAGGATATTCGCTGTTTTATAGCTTCGTCCCACAATCTTTTGTCCAAGTTAGTTTCTGATATAGAAGTGTACGTGCCATTTCGACTAACGTGCGGTTCTTTCTTTCTGAAATCCAATTTTGGGCTGGACAGTATGAGCTGATGGTGAATACCATTTTCTTTAAGATAGTCTTCTGTGTTTTTGTTTACATATTCCCCGCCATTATCTGAACTTATAATTTCTGGTTTTATCCCAAATCTATCTCTAGTGATATTTGTGAAAAGTTTTAGTTTCTCGATTTCTTCACTCGTTTTAATTAAAAATTAAATCATTGTATACCTGAAGAAGTCGTAAAATTACTAGACTGCAGTATAACGGTCAAAAAATGAATTTTTTTTTTTTTTTTTTAATGTAATTCAACAGGTAACATTGATTTTATATTCCATTTGTAGAATATTACAAAAATATTAATCTACAGAAGTTATCGGAAATTATTTCTAATATCGAACAAAATCTAAAATTAGGAATATCATACTAAAATATATAAAAAAGGAGACCGGAAAATGACATATCTTATAATTGAAGAATATTAGGTTGGGAATAATAGAACCTTCAAATAGATTAACAGAAGACTTAATAAAATCGTCTCTTTGCCGTTAGCAGTTAATGAGTTCATCACAAAGTTGCAATCTTTGCAGCTATCCAGTACGAATTAATCGCATTTTTAAAATTGATATCCAACAAAAATCCAGTGTTTAAATTAAAGCAAGATTTGTAAATAATAATCAATTAGCTCACTGTTCCCAGTCACTGCTGTTATCGTTCCAAATTTACCTAAAAAAAAAAAAATGCTGATATTTGAAGAAAATGCAAAATGCGGATGGACTGGTACAGAGATGGCATAGATCACGGTTAAAATTGATAGCTCACGATGTAAATTTTAAAACCATTATCAGAAAATTTTTGTTGTGATATTTAGCGTTAAATACACATGTATAGTGCAAATTACTCTTTGATAGTGCTAAATGAGTTACTGACATTGGTAAACGTTTTGTGAAACGCCTTGGTAAACGTTTTGTGAAACGCCTTGGTAAACGTTTCTGTAAACGCCTTGGTAAACGTTTGTGACTTTCAGGCTATTTTGGAACATTCGGTACCTCGCGCCTTTTTTTGATATAGAAGATTTTTCAACGTTTTATTAAATCACACTCTAAAACGTTGTCCTAATTCATGACTATTTAACATGTAATCACCTTTATTCTGCCCTACAGTAATTCAAGCTTTCGTAAAGATGCCGGTCGGTGCCATACATCATTATTTATCCTGTTGGACGAGAAACTGCACTATTGCACGTATTTGACACTCTCCCAGTTGCTTGTTCTATGTAAATGGATTTGAAGTGATTTCGATTTATGCAGCTTTTTTACCCTAATTAGGGTAACTTAATCTTTTATTTTAAGGAAATAGTTCATCTTTAATTAATGATTTCGCACAATATTTTTTTTTCTAATGTTTACTCGCTATTTCCACATTTTATAAAATATGCTTAACGTTAAACACTATCGTGTATATAATAAATCTGTGGTACCTAATCATTTTATAATTGTTAGATTTAATGGATCATATCATATTTTATTGTGTATTAAAAACTAGCAGGCTCTGCCCGCTTCGCTGGACACTATATTTAAATGATTTCTTTGTAACTGAATATATTTCGATTGGCGACTATTTTCGTCACAGCTTTAGTATGGGACCTCCTTGGCAATATCAAACATTTTTTGAACTTCTCGAATCTGTACAACAAAACTATTATTAAAACAAATATTTTCGAAAATAGTCCAATAGCTGGTGTTAATTCTTCGAATATTCTGGAAACAGTTGAAGCTGTTACTCGTACAGTATAAGTCATTATTCGATGAATGTTCTGGGACAGTCTAAAAAATAGTCACTTGTTCCACAGGAGTAAAGCAAATAACCCACTCGCCAAGTTTGTCTCCAAGACTATGCTTTCTATTAAACATATCTTTGTTTAGTTATTTAAATATTAATTTGAATTAATCAAATATTTCTGCCCGACAGCGTGCAAGTGCAGTCACACACAGCAGCTCATTTATTTGTATGTTCAATTAGCGTAGTGATTGGTATATAAAAAAATAAATAAATAACTAAACATTATCGTGCTACACAACTTTATTGAATCTCTCCCTTGGCGGCTTTTGAATTTTTGTCGCCATATTAGCGATTTTTTTTTTTTGTATAATTTCTTGCATAAAAATAGAAAGCGTTTTATCGGACACCTTTTCGTTAATATATAAGAACCCTTCATATTCTGTTTATTTTATTAATGGTTTTTAGGTTTAAAATAGTGCTTAATGAAATAAATTTTCTATTTTTAAAACTTCACTTTTTTTTCTATAAAATTATCTACTCAGATAAAAATAGATCATTTATGTGACTACTATTTCAGTTTATTTTTTTTCGTTTTGTAGTATTTTATAAATTTTACATTTTTCTTGAACTACCTAGATTAAAATTGCTGTTGCTAAATTAAACCTCTTTTATATTTTTCTTGAACTACCTAGATTAAAAAATGCTAAATTAAGCCTCTTGGCGAAAAATGTTCGGTGGACTTCAACGCAACAATTTAAAAAATCTGGAGTGACTCCACTCGACTTTCCGAACATTGAGTAATTAACAGTTTTGTAGATAAAGTAAAGAAAGAGGAGTTGTTAAACAAACAAAAAAGAGAAAACCATAATAGAGTGTTTGAGTATTTTTCTCCATATATTACACGATGTTTTATTGAACGCTACTGAACTTTGAGCCCATAGATCATAATGATAAAGAATTTTTCGCTGTGTCCCTGTAAAAACCTATAAATGCTAGATTCACCAAAATGCTTATAGTTAGTGCAACAGTGATTTATAATACTCATATAAATTTTCAGCTCAATTGAATAAGGCGTTTAGATGCTATCGTACTTTTAAAAATTTGGTCCCATAGGCCATAATGATAAAGAATTTTTCTTTGTGTCCCTGTAAAAAAACTGCAAGTGCTAGATTCACCAAAATCTATACAGTTTGTGCAATTGTGACCTATAATACGTGTACAAAATTTTTACTCAGATTAATAAGGCGTTTAGACGCTATCACACTTTTAAAAATTTGGCCCCATAGGCATAATGATAAAGAATTTTTCTTTGTGTCCCTGTAAAAAAACTATAAGTGATAGATTCTCCAAAATCTATACAGATTGAGTATTTGTGACCTATAATATGCGTATAAATTTTTTGCTCAATTGAATAAGGCGTTTAGATGCTATCGCACTTTTAAGATTTTGCTCCCATAGGCCATAATGATAAAGAATTTTTCTTTGTGTCCCTGCAAAAAAACTATAAGTGCTAGATTCACCAAAATCTATAGGGTTCGTACTATGGTGACTTACAATATACGTACCAAATTTCAGGTTATTCGAACAAAGCGTTTAGACGCTAGCGTGTTCACTCACAGACATACACACATACACACACATACATACATCATTGCAAAAATAGTGAAAACGGACTCATTGGACCTCGAAACGTATAGAAACATCAAAATCTCGAATTCGGTTTTTTGACATGATTACAATACTTTCCTCACTATAGTGTTCGGAAAGTAAAAATCACCCAGGAGGATCTACTATAAATAAAACTGATTTTAGTAGAACACACATTAGCATCGTAAACTATATTAGCACTTTGTAAAAGAATTTTTAAATTAAAAATGACGTCAATTTTTTTAGATACATAATTTATTTATTTATTTATTTATTTTTATTTTTTTGTTGTTGTTGTTGTTCACGTTTAGATAAATGTATTTATTTTCCTGTTGAAAAAAATAAATAAATTCGTTTTTTTTTTTTTTTTGGCAACAATTAAATTATGGATAAATTTAAATGGCTAATATTTTGCTATTATTAGCTTACAAAATTACTATTTTATGCATAAAAATCGCAAAAACAAAAATTTTTTTCGGAATAAAAGGTAGACAACTTTTTAAGTTAGGGTGTAAGCTATCTCCATAACAAATTTCATCGAAATCCATCGAGCAGTTTTAGCGTGAAACTCAGTCAAATAAACGGACATTCACATTTATAATATATACTAGCAGGCTTTGCCCGCTTCGCTGGACACTATATTTAAATGATTTCTTTATAACTGAATATATTTCGATTGGCGACTATTTTCGTTACAGCTTTAGTATGGGACCTCTTTGGCAATATCAAACATTTTTTTAACTTCTCGAATCTGTACAACAAAACTATTATAAAAACAAATATTTTCGAAAATAGTCCAATAGCTGGTGTTAATTCTTCGAATATTCTGGAAACAGTTGAAGCTGTTACTCGTACAGTATAAGTCATATTATTCGATGAACGTTCTGGGACAGTCTAAAAAATAGTCACTTGTTCCACAGGAGTAAAGCAAATAACCCACTCGCCAAGTTTGTCTCCAAGACTATACTTTCTATTAAACATATCTTTGTTTAGTTATTTAAATATTAATTTGAATTAATCAAATATTTCTGCCCGACAGCGTGCAAGTGCAGTCACACACAGCAGCTCATTTATTTGTATGTTCAATTAGCGTAGTGATTGGTATATAAAAAAATAAATAAATAACTAAACATTATATCGTGCTACACAACTTTATTGAATCTCTCCCTTGGCGGCTTTTGAATTTTTGTCGCCATATTAGCGATTTTTTTTTTTTTTGTATAATTTCTTGCATAAAAATAGAAAGCGTTTTATCGGACACCTTTTCGTTAACATATAAGAACCCTTCATATTATGTTTATTTTATTAATGGTTTTTAGGTTTAAAATAGTGCTTAATGAAATAAATTTTCTATTTTTAAAACTGCACTTTTTTTTTTCTATAAAATTATCTACTCAGATAAAAATAGATCATTTATGTGACTACTATTTCAGTTTTTTTTTTTTTTTTTTTTCGTTTTGTAGTATTTTATAAATTTTAAATTTTTCTTGAACTACCTAGATTAAAATTGCTGTTGCTAAATTAAACCTCTTTTATATTTTTCTTGAACTACCTAGATTAAAAAATGCTAAATTAAGCCTCTTGGCGAAAAATGTTCGGTGTACTTCAACGCAACAATTTAAAAAATCACCCAGGAGGATCTACTATAAATAAAACTGATTTTAGTAGAACACACATTAGCATCGTAAACTATATTAGCACTTTGTAAAAGAAATTTTAAATTAAAAATGACGTCAGTTTTTTGAGATACATAATTTATTTATTTATTTTTAATTGTTCACGTTTAGATAAATGTATTTATTTTCCTGTTGGAAAAAAAAAAAATAAACTTGACAACAATTAAATTATGGATAATTAAATTTAATTTTGGCAACAATTAAATTATGGTTAAAATTTAAATGACTAATTTTTTGCTATTATTAGCTTACAAAATTGCTATTTCATGCATAAAAATAACAAAAAAAGTTTTTTTTCGGAATAAAAAGTAGCCAACTTTTTAAGTTAGGGTATAAGCTATCTCCATAACAAATTTTATTGAAATCCATCGAGCAGTTTTAGCGTGAAACTCAGTCAAATAAACGGACATTCACATTTATAATATATATAAGATATAAGATTAAAGTAGCCCTTTTTTTTTGTGTCTACTTAGAGACCACACGATCAGTTACTACCACGTTTGTCGTCAGTGGCGTTTGCGGAGTGTCAAGCGAGAAAACCCCCGCCCAGCCATCTTCTGCGACTCCCGGCACAACTTCTGAAACAACAGCGGGGTCCTCCAGGCAACCAACGGCAGCCGAGCTGGAACTAGCTGCTGGCCAGTTTCAGCCATTTGAAAAAAGAGGCCGGGCCAGGAGTCGCAAGAATATGAAAGAACTCCATCTCTTAGTTCTACACCCAGGCTGGAGCAGGTATGTATCTAGAAATACCTTTACTTATAATATTGGAATTATAACTTGTTTATTGCGTAAATTGCTCTCTTTTTTTTTTTTTTTTTTTTTTTTTTGTAAAGGAAAGACATAGTTTATAAGTTTATAAGTTACAAAAATATATGGCCTATAATACAGTTAATTCTCTTAGAATATAACGAAAAAAATTTTACGAATATTTTATTTAAATATATCCTCATTCTTTCTTTTCTTTTTTTTTTTTTTTAAACTTTCATATGAATCTAAAATATATATTTTTTTAATCCGAAAAATTAAATGGCTTTTTGTAGTTTTAGGCGAAACTTTATTTTATTAAAAAATCTAAAATAAACATTAGTACAACATGCACAGTTTGTGTCAATTGATATTTGAGACTTGTACTTCTTCTTTAATTAAGATCTTAAAGTGGAAAATACAATGTAATATCTGTCTCTTGGCTTTGATTAAATCTGCAATTATCTTAAATTAAAATATTGGCTATTGTTTTTTATAATACTTTCGATATTTGGTACAAACGAAAAGTGTAAAAATAGCTTAAACAGAATGTAGGAATGAACTTTTATTTTTGATATTAATTTTGTAAGTACTTAAAATTGTATCATTAATTTTAATCTACAGCACAAAAGTGTTTTTAAAGTATAAGTCTAAATGTAAGTATATATTTTCATTTTCGACTCTGTAAAAATTTACCAGACTATTTTTCTCTATTATTTCTACCTCTATTTTTTTATACGATACTATGTAAACAAATATTTTAGTTATACTATAATAAAAAAAACTCTTTAATTATTTTTTACATATATAGGGGTATATTAAAGAATACAATGTGTCAAAGGTTATGGCGAAAATAATTATTTTCTAGTTCCTTGTAGTTTAAAATAAAGAGATTTATATACAACAGCATTCTTATTCAAGAATTTCTGTCCATTTAAATAATTTGTATAAGTAATATTGGTGAATATGGAATCATTTAGTAAAATATTTCGGATAATTATGTCCAGTAGAAAAGATGCATTTTAGTTATAGTATTCAGCACTGCAATTGTTTTAAATTACACTGCACGACATTGAAAATGCAACACCAAGAAGGAATGATAATAACGGAATGAAATTTGTTGGACACATACATTATAGTAGGAAGAACAACAGATTAAAATTTCAGGAAATTTGAAATAATATGTACTGAGAAAACAGTACATAAAGCAGCGACCTCTGTGAGATATAACAGCACATACCGGCCTAGGCATTGAATCGAACAGCGATTGGATGACATGTACGGGTAGAGCACTTAATGAAGCTTCAACAAGTGCCAGAATTCATCGATCGAAGTTTCTGGTGAGTGGTGGGGGGCAAGTCGCTTTTCAATGATTAAACGGTCATTTTCATCAGTGCGAGATCAGGAGAACGCGCTGGCCCGAGCAACATTCGAACACATTCTGTATCAAAGAAGGTCTGGACAATACAAAGAACTTGCGGTCGTGCATTATCTTGCTTCAATTTTGCGCTACGGAGGCCTCGAATACAGGGCAGAGAGGCGGTCCTTAACTCGTCAGAAATTCAATGGCTACTGTTCAGAGTGGCAGGAATACGAACATGATGTCGAATCCCAGCTGCCAATGTGCATTATTCATAATGCCGTTAAATACGAATAATGCAATCTTGATGCTGTAAACAGGATTGTGATTTGTCTGAAAATGACATCACCCCATTCCTGCGTCCAGGTTCATCGTTTATCACACATTAATGGCGCCCATATCAGTGATGCAATTTTGAGGGTAATCAGAATTTTGGCAGCCGCATACTGAGTCACCACCTGGATTTATGGTATGTTGTACCATTCGATACACGTCTCGGTCACCTTGTTTTCATTCCTGCCACTCTGAATACCAGCCATAACATTTCTGAAGAGTTAAGGCCTATAAATCTGCGCCATGTTCAAGACCTCAGAAGCGCAGCATTTAAGCAGGACGATGCACGACCGCAAGTTGTCCATATTGTCTGGACCTTCATTGATGCCGAATGTGTTCGACTGTTGCTCTGGCCAGGGCGTTCTCCTGATCTCGCACCAATGAAAATGACTGTTTAATCGTTGAGAAGCGACTGCCCCCCTCCACCACTCACCAGTAACTTCAATCGATGAATTGTGGCATCGTGTTAAAACTTAATGATGTGCTCTACCCGTACATGTCATCCAATCGCTGTTCGATGCAATGCCTAGGTAGATATGTGCTGTTATTGCTCACAGATGTCGCTGCTTTATGTACTGTTTTCTCAGAACATATTACTCCACATTTCCTGAAATTTTCCATAAAATAATCTTATGAGACATACGTCATCTTTTCTTCTTCCTTTTTTTTTTCTTTTAATAGATCATTGAACTGAGTTCGCGTGCTTAAATATTGTTCATTTATAAATATTCCTTTTTATCTTCGCGTATATTAACTACATCACTATCGTATTGTTTTGAGAAAATATAATCTAAATTGGTCCACGTTAGAGAAGTATTATATACATTTTTCTAAATTTTATTTTTATTTAACATTATACAATATAATCACGTTATTGTAGGTTTTCTCCAACTTATGAATAGATTTTTGATCCCGGTATTTTACTTCCATAATCCTAGAGCCGTAGGTAATGAAAGTATTGTATTTGGATCGAAAATTCGAAATCGAGTTTTCATCCGTTTTTTATATATTTTAAGGTTTCTTGAGTCCGAAAAAATTGTTTATGGCTATTGGTCAGTACGTCTGTATGTGTAGAAAATCTTGTGTCTACCATATCTCTGAAACTAATAAAATTAGAACAAAAAATCGTCAGAATTGAATTAAGTCTGGTTTACAGATTTTTTTTTTTTCTTTTCTGATGAAAAATGAAAAACCAGGAGTATGTCACATGAAACCAGAAGTCGGATCATAATTGCGTATCTCATAAACGGCTCGGACAATTTTGTTCTAAGTTGCTATGTAAACGCTCCGTTAAATGTCATTCCTTATGTAATATTCGGTTAGTTCATGAAAACTGACAGACGTCCGGCATAAATTGACAAATCTGAAGTCTCGCAAATGCGTACCTTCAAAAACGACCTTACGAATTTATTTTAAATTCGCAATATTATCTCTCTTTCAGGTATCCTTCCGAATGTAATTGTTGTTTTACGGTCAATAATTGTTGCGTAAATACGGGCTAGGACCCTTTAGAAAGACTCCCATGAAAAGTAGTCCACCTCAGGTTTAGGACTCCTGTGTAGTAAATCGGCCTTACTTCCAAAACACTTAACACCGGTCAATAATTGACTTTGCTGAATTTTGGTGAAAGTGGTACTCAAAAACGTCTCTAATGATTTAGCATGTATTGATCTATCATGTGTTGATTTGTTCGTTTAGCATGCAAGTAAAAACATGAGTTGATCGTCTGCTCATGTTGTTAATTAATGTAATTTTGTGCATGAAAGTACCTGAATGAAGAACAGTTTTTGCTTCTTAACTATTTCTCTTCACATTTAACTTTATCAGTTATTTTCTGAAAGAACTGTTAAATTTGACGGTGTCAGAAGAACTGACTTCAAAATCGAACACAACGCAAACATTCTCAATTATTTTACCAATGTACAATTAGTTTGCATCTCAAAATTTCCAAAATTTGGGTAAAAATTAATTTTACAAATTTAATAATCTCGATTAAAAGCTGAACGTTTAATGAAATGTGTGTTATGAACTATATTTCAGGTGAACAAAATTGTAATGCAATTAATTGTGATCGTTCTTATATTTCTTTTTTTCATTATGAAAAATGCTTATACATTCATTTACTTTTTGATTTTAATCATCATCGTTATAAATTAGAAACTGAAACTATATATGCAACATGAAACATGATTTAATTATGTATCTATAAACTTTCTGGTTAATACTTTATTATTTTCTATTTAAAAAAAAAAAAAAAAAAAAAAAAATCTTTAACGTGGACCAGTTACATTTTTATTTTGTTTTGTAGTGATAATAAAATGCGCGAGGATAAAAGAAAAAAAAATTAAGCACGCGAAGTAAGTTTACTGATTTAAGTAAAAGTGGAAAAAAAAAAAAAAAAAAAAAACACTTGCCTGATGGGATAATTTTACAGAAAAAAATATTTTTAAAATTTGTTTTACAATCTTTGCAAGCGTTATTTTAAACCTATCAATACTTTAAACATATAAACAAAATATGGACTTTGTGCCATAAATTGACTAAAAAGAGAAAGAAGTACACTAAGCGACAAAAAAAAAAGCCGCACTGCAGAAAAAATGACTTATACCTTTTTTATTTGTAATAACTTTAAAATTAATGTTTGAAACAAATAAAACTGTCTTGTTTGCATAATACCAAAGGTATGAAATGATACCTATGTATATTTTCGATTTAATAATTCACTTTATTGCACTTTACGAAGTACTTTTTAAAAATCTGTATAAACCTTTCTTTTTGAACATAATGCAATAACCATACACTTTGCATTCTATTATGATTTATTATATGAAATAAACAAGTTATATTTTAATATATGAAATAAAACTATTTATTTGTTAGATCTAAGCAATTTTTTGTTAAAAATATGTATTCTGCATTGGGTTAATTCCACCTTTATATGGAATTACTGCATTAATGCGCAATGGCATAGTTTTATACAGCGTTTTAATATAAATCTCAGAAATTTCAATGTGCCAAATATCACAAATAATTTTTTCTAGTTCTGGCAGAGTTATAGGCTGCAAATTTCGAATCCTCTCCCCTTTCCCCCGCCTTTTTATAGACGAAACATTTTCGAACGGATTGCGATTTTGACCATTTCCATGTCTGGTAAAGAAGAAATTCTACTATATCCTTTGTGGTATTTAACTTAAAGTGAAAAAAAGTATGATTACTTACAGAATTATAGGTTCTCATGGGAATGTATAAGAAATTTTGACAATTTGAAGTGAATAAACTTACCACAGACGCCGTGTAGTAAGGTGCCTTATTATCTTCAAATGCTGTTTACGGAAATGTCTAAGATACCGCCAAAATAATCGGTCAGGCACCACTTTTATGCAGATTGTGTTTTATTTCGAGTTAATTGATCCCTTGAGCATAAAAATTTCTCCGAGTGTTTGAAAAGTTATGCACCTCCGTACCATAATGTACGGAGAATGTGTCACTGTTTTAAAAGTGCGATTTTCATTAAGTCGGTCACATTTTCGTCTTCATTCTAGCTTTTTTCAACTGCACGAAATAAAGAAAACCTGATTCATCAGAGAAAACCAGTCCAGCCTAATAATTAACTGATAATGTTTTTTAATTTTGGTCAACTAAAGTATTGTTTTTCCTAATTTTTTTCCTTAGTAATGGCTTTTTTCGCAGATCTTCCGTTCTTTAACCCGCTTTATTTAATTGTTCCCGCATTGTTTTTGAAGAAAGTAATTTACTATACACTTTTTAAAAATCTTTTTTAAGTTCTGAACATGATACAAATCGATTTTTTAAACATTCGCATTTTAACTTGCGGTTATCTGGCTTGGATGAGCAACATGACCGCCTAAAGCCAAATTCGCAGTTTAAACGGTCAAAAAAATTTATATTTCGCTAAAATTCATTTTACCAATATTTCGTTAGCATTTAATTATTTTGCCATCTCACGTATTAAAATATTTTTCGATTTTTATTTAAAAATTAATGTTTTTTGTGGCATCATTAACTGCCTTATTCTTACCATTTTTGAAATAATTTCTAAAATTACAATTTTCCTGACAATTGCATTTTGTTTTTAACACTAGACTCAAAGCTAAAGTGTATGTGGAGGACAACATAGTAAAATTTGTTCGAAAATTTGCTTTTTAAACGATAAAATTGGCGGTTATAGAAGACGAAAAGGAAAACATCTAAGTGCGGCTTTTTTTTTGTCGCTTAGTGTATAATCAAAATAGGTATTAATTTTTTTTTTTTTTTCTGTTTTGTTTTAAATATACCAAAATGAAAAATAAATCAAAAGGGCCCGCCAACATGACACGAACAATATAAAAGTCGTCATTGGGACCTATACTAATGCTGTCTTGCCTGGGAAAATATAAAAACTGGGTCAACAAACATGAATTTTATTTTAAGACTTTTTTGAATGATTTTGGGTTAACTATCATTAGGGTTTGATCCCCCCCCCCCCCCTACAAAAAAAAAAAAAAAAAAAAAAAAAAAAATACTTTTATTTATGATGAATTAAAATTTGTATTGGGTAGTGAAATTGGTATAAAAATTTTAAGTTTCAAACTTTAAAGTTAAAGAAAAAAGAAAAGAAACTGCTAAAATTTCGCAAGGGTTTGCTAGTAATAAATAATTTCTCTTAAATAAAAATGTAATTTAATTAAAATAAAATGTCGAAATAAAAAGTTTAAATACATTTCGGCTTTCGCGGTACTCGATATCCAGAACTCCTTCTGACGAGTCAATTGTTTTACAACTTCGTCACCTTATCTTGCTTCGGTTTGTGTTTTGTCGGGTTTTATAGAAATAGTTAAAACTATTAGGGTCACATTTCGATCCATAGAGAATTATTTAGAAAATTTTGCACTCTATCCTATGTTTTCGACCTTGCTCCTCAAATTAAGCTTAGCTTGATTTCGATAGCAATTTTACAGATTCATACTTCCATTGTCAGATAAGTGTAATATCTTTCGTTTTCATTCGTAGACGAAAGCTAGCATTTTTCTTAATATAAATACTAGGAAAGAAAGAACCATTTTATATATATATATATAGTAATATATAAGTGCAGAAATATATAAACAAATGAATGAAATTATACCCCAAAAAACACTGATATCTTCATCAGGGAGGCCCCTCAGAATAGGGGTGAACGAGAAGTTTCTGAAAGGACAGTAGCTATAAGCTAATAACTATCCTTAGCCCCCAACTTCTCACCAATCAGAAAACCAACAATAACTGAAGAGAAATCAAACATACATATAATGTATAAAACTACTAAAAATATTTTATAAAATTATCAAATTGTAAAAGTTACAAAATTACATCAATTCATTTAAAAAAATACAATACAAAAGATAATTACTGAAGGTAAACAAGAAAGTATAAAATGAAATAAAAATACAAACCTTCATATGGAACACAAACTATCTTCGGCCGACGGGGCTACTCGTCGGTACTTCAATATCGCCCTTGAATGAGGAAGTAGAACAAACCGAGATAGGAAAACTCTGAAAAATCACAGTTAAAAATTGTGACGGGTAACAGTTAATTTGCAAGGTACTTTTTAAGTCTTCAAGAGCATATTTTAAATCTTCTTCATTGTTGCAAATAGTATGAATTTTTTTAAGCTGTGCGAACATAATATTTTTTAAAACTTTTTTACTGATATTTGAAAACCAATTAGTAAGACTATTAACTTTAAAATTAAAATCCTTTCTTTTATCATATAATCCAATGAGCCATTTATCTTCATTTCTCTTTAAATTTAAATCTAGGAAAGAAATTTTATCAGTATCTGTACGGTTAAAAACCAATTCCTTTGGATATATTTTTTTAAAGATATTTTCGAAACAATTACAGTTAAAAACAATTAAATCATCAATATATTTGAAGAAAGTAATATTTATAACAATTTTTTCGAAAAAATATAAAAATAAATTTGCGAAAGCACTCGAAAAACTCGTTCCCATTGGGATCCCCCCTCCGCTGTAAAAAGTAATCTTTCCCGTTAAACAAAACGTTTTCAAAAATACAAAACCTGATAAGATTAGTCCAGTAATTTTTATCGCAATTTAAGTAGCTGCCAAATTCATCATAAATGCTTTCAAAAACTTCTATTACCAAGTTATGTGGAATACTGCCAAACAAATTTTCAAAATCATAGGTATTTACGGAAGTAATGCGATATAGGTATTTACGGAAGTATTCCACATAACTTGGTAATAGAAGTTTTTGAAAGCATTTATGATGAATTTGGCAGCTACTTAAATTGCGATAAAAATTACTGGACTAATTTTATCAGGTTTTGTATTCTTGAAAACGTTTTGTTTAACGGAAAATAAAAATAGTGTCAGATCGTTTAAAATTGGTACATAGAGGTTTCCGATACTTACAAATCGATTGCGGATATTTTTGAATTTGTAAAATTATTAGGAGGGGCGGGTAGGGGGGTGGGGCAGTAAGGGGGGGTTTTGGGGCAAAAACAAATAGAAATACAGTTAGGCCGTTCAAAATTGGTACAGATAGGTTTAAGAGGCCTGTAAGTCAAATGGGGATATTTTCGATTGTGTAAATTTATTAGGAGGGGTGAGAAGGGGGGGGGAGGGAAGGGGGGGCAAAAAAAAATAAAAATAGTGTCAGATCGTTTAAAATTGGTACATAGAGGTTTCCGATACTTACAAATCGATTGCGGATATTTTTGAATTTGTAAAATTATTAGGAAGGGCGGGTAGGGGGGTGGGGCAGTAAGGGGGGGCTATGGGGCAAAAACAAATAGAAATACAATTAGGCCGTTCAAAATTGGTACAGATAGGTTTAAGAGGCCTGCAAGTCAAATGGGGATATTTTCGATTGTGTAAAGTTTTAGAAGGGGGGAGGTGAGGGGGGGGGCAAAAAAATAAAAATAGTGTCAGATCGTTGAAAATTGGTACATAGAGGTTTCCGATACTTACAAATCGATTGCGGATGATTTTGAATTTGTAAAATTATTAGGAGGGGCGGGTAGGGGGGGCTATGGGGCAAAAACAAATAGAAATACAGTTAGGCCGTTTAAAATTGGTAGAGATAGCTTTAAGAGGCCTGCAAGTCGAATGGGGATATTTTCGATTGTGTGAAGTTATTAGGAGGGGCGAGTAGGGGGGGAGGGGAGGGGGGAGCAAAAAAATAAAAATAGTGTCAGATCGTTCAAAATTGGTACATAGAGTTTTTCGATACTTACAAATCGATTGCGGATATTTTTGAATTTGTAAAATTATTAAGAGGGGCGTGTAAGGGGGTGGGGCAGTAAGGGGGGGCAATGGGGCAAAAACAAATAGAAATACTGTTAGGCCGTTCAACATTGGTACAGATAGGTTTAAGAGGCCTGCAAGTCAAATGAGGATATTTTCGATTGTGTAAAGTTATTAGGAGGGGCGAGAAGGGGGAAGGGGAGGGGGGGCAAAAAAAATAAAAATGGTGTCAGATCGTTGAAAATTGGTACATAGAGGTTTCCGATACTTACAAATCGATTGCGGATGATTTTGAATTTGTAAAATTATTAGGAGGGGCGGGTAGGGGGGTGGGGCGGTAAAGGGGGGCTATGGGGCAAAAACAAATAGAAATACAGTTAGGCCGTTCAAAATTGGTACAGATAGGTTTAAGAAGTCTGCAAGTCGAATGGGGATATTTTCGATTGTGTAAAGTTATTAGGAGGGGCGAGTAGGGGGGAGGGGAGGGGGGGGGGCAAAAAAATTAAAATAGTGTCAGATCGTTCAAAATTGGTATATAGAGGTTTTCGATACTTACAAATCGATTGCGGATATATTCGAATTTGTAAAATTATTAGGGCGCTCATATATATGCATTCGCGCGTGCGCATCGCGCACGGGTCTACGCTGCCGAATGCAGTGGGGACCCGGTGCGACATTTTTCCTGATCAGAGTTTTTTTTTCATTTTTTTTTTTCACATGATAAAAATTAACGCAATTTTGAGAATTCATTAATTATAATGATTCATTTTAAAAATAGTGACCAGCGAAGCGGGCGTAGCCTGCTAGTAATAATGTATATATTTAATTGCTTGTAGGGCGTAGTGGCACTGATGGTGTGGAACAGGAGGTGGAGGACGGGCCTGTCATAATGGTGTGGGGGAAAGTATAAGCGTCGAACCGAATGTGGTAAGTAACTCTGTATATACATACACATATATGTACATAAAACTATACTTTTAATACTGACAGACACGAATAACAGAAAAATCTAACGCGACTACTATTATGAAACTCCCTTAAATCATAGACCACATAGTGTAAGTGTGTTATAAGAGGAAGCTTTTAGAAATTCGAAACTTTTAATTCACAGGAAGCAAAAAAATACTTTAAAAACCGGCGAGATATACTCCCGATTAATGCAAATATTCTCAAGTCTGCAAAGAGCCTTCCGATATCTGCAACAATAAATTAAATGATCCGATATTAGGAATTAAATGTCATGAGGTTTTGAGAAATGTTAATGGGAAAACTGTAACAAAATCTAATGTCTTTAAGCTATGATAGTATTCGTTTACTCTAGTTTAGCTCGGATTTCAGAGATATTCTATTAGGCAAAGAAATTTTATTCTTATAGTCAATTGATTGAGCACAGTTTTTATCTAATCACGATTTTAATAATCATGGCTCCCTGCGATTAAGTAGAGTAGCGGCTGTTCAGACGCGAACTTGAACAATAGAAACACCGTACAAGGCATACTTACTCTCCTCTACGCTTGGTGCGCTAGTTACACGTCTCGTCTCGTAGTTAGGATATGTTATGTACTTACTTGCGCAAGAAATTTTTTGACAATTTAACGAATTATTTTTATTAAAACTATCTTTTAATGCACAAAATTGTTTGTTACAAATGCAGAATGTTTTAAGAAGATTATTTGTAGATAAATAATTATTTATTTCTGCATTTATTAATGAAAGTTCAGCTATTTAAAAATTTTCTACTAAAAATGTTTTAACAAATTTAAAATAAACAAATAATAATAATAATAACATAGATCTTGTATATATATTAAATAAAAAAAAAGTCACTAATTATAAACATAAAAATCTGTTTAAAATAACCCAAATAATAATAAAGATAAGAGGAAACTGTGTGTAAGGAATATTTAATAATTGTGCTTGAAAAAACAAATCCATATTCGAAATCATTTTAAGTATGTATTACATTAGCATCTAAAATATTTATTATTATTTTTTTTATTATTATTATCTACATTTTGTACGAACAGTAAAAATTTTTTTTTTTTTTTTTTTTTTTTTTTTTTTTTTTAAAATACTTGTCTTAGATATTTTTATTATATATATGCAATGAAACTCATTAGTAATTATTATACTGACATTTCTTGAAAATTATTCCAAAAACAAATAAATAAATACTTTAAAAAGTTTTCGGAAAGAAGTTCTTATGCTCCCTGCTAATTAATTCTTATTTCCCCCCCCCCCCCTTATTTTTTTGCTTCATTTGTGGCCGAAAGGTTCTGCTGTCTAAGTTGGTAGAGGGAGGATGCCGGGTTCAAAGGCATGTTGCGATCGTTAATCCAGCCATTCTGATTTATTCGCAATCTTTTCCAATACTTGGTTAAATGCGGGATAGAAAAAAAAATATTATATTTACATTATCCCTATTAGCAAAACATTTGATACTTAATAATATCTACGTCTTGTACTCACACCAAAAAATTCCTTTAATTTTATTATTTTGCTTTTTAATGGCTGTTTTACACAATCATTATACATATGCAGTGAAATATAGTAATTAGATAAAGTATTTAAATGCTGTTGTGTTCACCCAGACACATACACATACCTTTATAAAAATAGAAAAATGAATTCAGGAGATCACAAAACGTATAAATATACCAAAAACCCACAGTGAATTATTATTTTTTCATGGATACAATATATCCCTTTTATAGTATATGTTTGAAAAGTAAAAATGAATTCAGGAGACCTTAAAACGTATAGATATACCAAATTCTCATAGTTCGATTTTCTTCAAAATTAAAAGTATTTTCTAACATAGTTTTATATAACTTTTTTAATTTCTCAACATATACTAAAGTGATAAATCTTTATTTGGGAATAACTACTCTAAAATAGTACACAAATGAAAAAGGAAAATTATGGACATTATAATAATTTTTACTTTCCGTACATGCATATTTAAGGAGAATATTGTAATCATGTCAAAAATCCGACTTTGAAATTATAATGCATAATCTCAGAATTATAAAAAATCTGCATGCATAGGCATTTCAATGAAACAATATTATGTATATTAAAATTGTACTAGGACTATTTAAATTAAATAAAGTTCAAATTTTTTAATATTTTAAAAATGTTTCCTGCTAACGCATTTTTCTTTACTTCTCTCGATTTTAGAGTATTACAATTTAAAATTGTGGTTGTGTGGCTTAAGGGTGATTATTACACAAGGGTCCTAGGCCTATAAATAGGGTCCTAGATCCCCCCTCCGTGGCGCTCTTTGTAAGGAGGGGGGCAGCCTGTATTTTTGTTAGTTTTGGACAAAATCCCAGGAAATTCCTAACGGCTAGGTCACTGAGTGTGACCTGGGGTCGAACCCGGCACATCCTATCTACCACAGTTTAATAATATAATCTAAGTGTGGTGTATTCATCAATAAGCTTTTCTTTATTATTATTATGTTTGATTGTTAAAAATTTGAATTAAATTTCAGCATTCAAACATTCAATTATATTAAAAAACAAAATCCACAAAGTAATATTGAAGTATGTTTAGAATATATTGTTAAAAACTGTAATAATGCAAAATTCAGTAAAAAAAAAAATTATTAATAAGCAGAGAGCATTCAAAAAATGATATATATATGTAGTTTTTTATTTAGATAGTTTTAAAAAAATTTTCATTTACTTATGTAAATTTTCATAACTCTAATGCAATAAATAACATATATATTTAAAACTTACTATCAACGTAAAATGGTATCAGATGTTTCAAGATGCTCATATTTTGATACGAATTTAAAAAAAAAAAAAAAGTCTTTACAGAAAACTATTAAAATGCCCTCTATTTCATTATATATATTCAAATTTAATTCGCTTTTGATAAAGAAATGATTCTAAAAGTTTATTATTAGGCATTAGTATTTCAAATCATTAAAGAGCGCGAATATCACGATGAATAAACGATCTTTTTATTGTATTTTTTATGATGAAAACATTTTAACAAGCATATATAATTCTATATGCATTGATAAAATTATCATGCCCATTCAAAAAAAAAAAAAATTCGACATTTTAATGAGATTCTAGCGTGAACAAATGCATATATAAAATGTTATTCTTATGACCGTACCTTTAAATTAGTGATGAAGAAACGATTCTTTTTATTATATTTTTTGTGGTGAAAACATTCTGACAAACAAACATATAATTCTACATGCCCTGATATTAATTATTATGCATATTCAAAAAAAAAAAAAAAAAAAAAAAAAAAAAATTCGGCATTTTAATGAGTTTACAGCGTTAATTACAAATGTTTCTGTATAATGTTATTCCTATGGCTAGACCTTTAAATCAGGCGAACCTAGACTTATATACAGCGCCAATTGCTGGGTAGCCGTAAAGTATGTAAGTTCTGGTTCTACGGGGTTTTCGCCTTGTCTGAACAGCCGCTATTGAATCGCAGGGAGCCATGAAATAATAATAATAATAATAAAATCTCATTTTTTTTTTTCTTTTTCTCGTGTGTTTTGCTTGAGAGAAAAAAAAAAATCTGAAATAGCTGATATAATTTGCTAAACGAAGAGATCTTTATATTTATTTTTTTTAAATTAATTTAAACTGGCTATTCCATTTGAACAAATGTTATTAAAAATAACCCTTTATGTAGAGGAAGTAAAACATCTTTAAAAATAATTGGACCTTTCATCCTTTTATTATTTTTTTTTCAGGTAACGGCAGTAGTAGGGGACATTTTAAGGAAAGTTTCCAGATATTTCTTACGTATTTTTTTTTTTTTTAATTTTGTTGACTGAAATAATAATTAATGTTTCACTGCTTTATTATCTCTTTCTTTACCTGACTGTACTGTGACAATTGCTAATTGTAGCATTTTTCAGAAATTTTGGAAAGAATTGATTTTTTTATAATTTTAAGAAATGAGACAACAGTTGACAAGATTTTCTTTCCATAGGGACATTTTTGAATTTTTGCTTTAATTTAATGCTACTAAACATCCCCATTTCTCGCGAATAGTCGCATACTTTTAGAAATTTCTTCCAAAATACAACAAATTTGATCACATGCATGTTTATGCTATTTTATATTTTAAGTATTATGGGTGTTTTAAATTTCTAGTGAATGTGCAGTAGAAAGGGGTTTTTGTGTGGGGGGGGGGACCTCCCTGAAAACGATACTATTGTATAATTTCTTCAATAATAATATAGTTAGTAATTTCCAATTTGATATATAGGCTACTTCTAATTCATATATTCTACCTAAGTAGAGGTTTATAGCAATTCCAAATTAAAAAGGGATTAAATTATTTTGAAAAAAATAAGTTTAAAATTATGTTTTTGTTAAAATTCAGTTTTAACACTTTACTGTGAATACGGCAAAATAACTTATTATCTTCATATAATTACAATCGAAATAATAAAATTATAATATTGGGATGGCGACGCTTTAAAAAAGCTTTCCAACTGAACGTCTATCGTTTTTTATCGTTTTTATCGTAAATGTACATAAGTATATTATTTATTAAATAACATATTCATTTAAATAATATTTTTATTCATCCTTTCTTATAATTTATAGGTGTTCAACGCCACTTTCATGGAAATATTTGCAACCCTGCACCTTATGGGCAGGTCACATTTGATATAGAACATCTGCAGTCTGGCAGCCGGCAAGACCCGAGTCACGAGTTCGCCAATGATGTTTATAAAGTGCATTACAAACTGCCCACCGTTGGAACATATATCGTGCACTTCAGGTCGAATGGTCGCGCTGTCCTTTCTATTGCAATAACTGAAGAGGGTAAGCTATAAATATTTATTCAGCCTTAAAGATCTTGAAAATAATTTGTACAATATTTTATATATATATATATATATATATATATATATTAAAATTTAAACGAGTTTTAAACAAATAAAACTTTTTAATAAATAAATAATTAACATTTGAATAGAATACATACACGTAACATCAATTATCAATAAATATTTAGCACTATTTCTTCCACGATATTACGTATAACTTATATCGATGAAATAGTATTTTTCGATACATTTGCGTCTGAATGCAAATAATTGACTAAATAGTCGGAATTTAAGAATATGACTTAACAATAGATTATTTGAACGGAATTTTTGAATTTCTATCGATTTCACGATCATTCAACTCATATTTATTTTTAGAAAGTGAGCTTTCAAAATTCCAGGGCATTTATCACAATGTTTTTTTTCTTTTTACTTTTTCAATAAATCCTTTAGTCTCAAAAATGAAGTCATTTTGAAACATCTTAAAATTACATACATTATGCAAGTTAGGTAATTTATGTCATCTTGTAAAGAAAAATATAAAACATCTGCTATAAATGCTTGTACCTGAAACAGTTTTTCTGCGTGATTACATGCAAAACTAATTCCAATAATATGTTCTAAAAAAATTTCCAAAATGTATGAATAAAATAAAATAAAATACTTGCCAACAAATTTCGAGATAATAACGTATTATCGACACATTTTGCAGAATCAGTCTCTTCAATTATCTAAACTAAATTGCAACATACGAACATGAAAGTTATGGAGCAATGCATATATATTCTTTTAAAACTGAAATAGGGGGGAGGGGCATTATTATCGATGTGATGCAACAATATGGTATTTTCAAGTGAAGTGGTTATAATCGGACACTGTTATGAAATACGTAAAGTGTTAATAGACGTCTCGTGTTAGAAATAGGTTGCGTAAAGAGCCCAATTATGAAACAATTTTCGTTGATATCCCTTTATGATTATTTGCAATGCTTAAAAAAAAAAAAAAAAAAAAAAAAAAAAATACAACATGTAGATTCTTCATATTCCAGTAAGATTCTGAGGTCCAGTCGTATAAATTTAGTATACACGTTAAGAAATTTTTATTTTCGTAGATACGTCATTTTCAGAGTATAGTAAAAGGGATTACTAATGTGGTCCAACTTGAGTGATAAGAACTTAGAAGCATTTCCCGGGACAAATTTCTCATACTTTCACATTAGCATTGCGTCTTGTATTATTAAATAGTAGAACAGAATGACTTCTTTTAAACTACTGTAGTCAGTTTTTGATAGGATCATTGAGTTTCTTATTTTTTCCCAAATAGATTTCTGTTTTCTTTTATGTTAGATGCAGTTCACTTGACATCAGCAAGAAAAAGTGTAAAATAAAAGTGTAAAATTAAGTTAAAGACAGCTATTACTGTGATTAAATTAGATTTTGCGAAAACCTAAGCAGTTACATTTACAAAGAAAAAAAAATATTTCCATGTGTAACACTATACCAATATTTAATGAACTTTTGTATTGTCATGCTTGAAATCGCTATGTGAATTGATAATTAAGCTAATGAATAAGATAAAATAAATTTCAACCCAAAGCAAGATGTCGAAAACAATACCATTAATGTATTGAAAATATTGTTTATGCTAAAACATTTAAAAATTACTTCTGTTTCTTGCGAAATAAATTCGTCAAAAACTGAATTGAAAATTAAATTCTAATTTAGTTTAGCAGAAATTGATGTAGATCTCCCTGTGAAATGGCGGGAACAAACTGTTATTAGTTGAGCAGGCTTCAAAAGCTACCTTTTGCGAATTTCGGTCTTGCAATGAGAGGTTTATTATTATTATTATTATTACAAGGTCTAGTAGTATAATGTGAGACTATATCATGTTTTGGCATTTTACTAAATACCATATGCAAGTTATAGATTCTTGATAAGCAAAAAGAAAGTGATGTCACTGAATCTATTTTAACAGGTACTGTATAAAATATCAATTTAATTTTGGAATTTATAATATAGGAGGGGGGAGAAATTTAAAGTAAAAGTTTGAGGTTTCTATTAATAACCTTGGTGGAAATATTGTTAAATATGGTATACGATCTTTTGAATTGAGTGATAAAGAAATCTTATTAATAAACTATGCATATATACATAATGAACTATAAGATTTACTAAGTAAATATGACTATATATTCATAGGCATGCAAATATTCATTATTTCTTATTCGATTATACATACATATATATATATATATATATATATACACACTGTCTTCTGCATTTAATAAAAGAAACATGCATATATTACCCCAGTAGCGCATAACGTTGTTACAACTAATTTTTCATTTTTCAGACTTATTTATAACACTATAACAACGTTATATGCTACTTGGGTTACCCCTCTAAGAGATGTAGAATGCGATTTGACTTTTTTTTTTTTTCAAATTTCTGACCGAGTATGTCTTTCGCTCTCTCTGTGTGAAAATATTATGCGGTAATTCTGTCTCATAAACCACTGCACAGAACTCAATGTATATTGCTGCGTAGTTGCATTTGTTTTATAAATTAATGCGTCTATTAAATTTTTGTGAATTTCGCTCAGAAAACAAAGTTGGTATCCGGAATTTTTAAATTTTTAGCGTAATGGTATAATAGTACAGTCAAATTAGGAAAAATAAGGGAAAAAATTTATAAAGTTTTGAAACTTTGGGATTATACTTATGAAGGGTCTAATAATTCAAAACAAAAAAGTTCCCCACTCTGAGGGGGGAGCTTCCCCCCCTACCTCCACCCCCCACCCCCAAAGCCGTATAATTCGTTGAAACGAAGAAAAAAATAGAGAATTAATTTATCGAGTATTAGAATTATGGCATAACATTCCTGAGGAGTCTAATAATGCAAATCAAAAAGTTCTCCACCGTGGGTGAGAGTTTAACCTCTCCCCCCCCCCAAAAAAAAAAAAAAAAAAAAAAAAAACTGTAATTCGTTTAAATAAAGAAAAAAAAATAGAAAATTAATTTATAGAGTATTGAAATTTTGGTACAACATTCCTGAGTAATTTAATAATTGAAAACAAAATTTTCCCACCCGGAGGTAAGAGCTTACTTCTCCCCCTCCCCCTCCCTCACCCCCTCAAAAAAAAAAATATATATATATAACGTATTGAAAATAAGAAAAGTGGTTAAATAGAGTTTTGAAATTTCGGTATAACATATTCTTGAGGTGCTTAATAATGGGATACAAAATTTAAAAAAAATTCCACCATGCAGTGGGAACTCTCCTCTTTCACCTCCCCCCTCCCCTTCCCCACCACCACCAATAAAAAAATAGTTCAATTTCGCTGAAGTTAAGAAAAATACGAAAATAAGTTATATAAGAGTTTTTAGTTTTGGGGAAAGTTCTCTTGAAGTGTCTAATAATAGAAAATACAAAAGTTCCCTTCTCCCCCCCCCCCCATCATCATTTCAATTTATTTTATTTTTTACAATTTAGTAGCTTTTAAAAACTTAAAGGAAAAATAATTTTTCGTTTATGCATAATGAAGAGGACATTTTGAGCAGAATTTTTCAAGGCATATTTTTTTTAATTTATTTATTTATTATTATTATAGTAGCTGTCTTTGAAAACCAAATAATTTTGTGTTAATTAAAAAAAAAAAGGAAAAATTGCGGAAAATTTTCAAGTAGTTTTTATGGGGGGAAAAGGGGAGTTGAAAGCCCCTCTCAAAGAGGGGACTTTTCTGTTTCCCATTGAGATACCCCATATGATTAATGTCCCAAAGTTTTAAATCTGCATGCTTTTTTCTAACTATTTTTTTTTTAATTGAAAGAAATGCAGTATTTTTGAGGGGGGGGGGGGAATCATCCTTCCTAGGGAAAGCTTTTTGTTTTCATTGAAACCTTTTCAAACATACTATTTAAAAAATTTCAAAATTATATAAATAATTTCTATTGTCTTACTTTCAATGGATTATACATTTATGGGGCGAAAGGACAGAGGGAGAAGCTCTTGCTTTCAACAAATTATACATTTTTTTTTCTGGGGGGGGGGGGCAGAAAAAAAATGTATAATTTGTTGAAATTAAAACAAATGGGGAAATAATTTGTAAGTTTGTAGACAAAATTGTTGAATGGTCCAATAATAATAATAATTCACTCTCTTCTGGAGCAAGAGCTTCTCCCACTGTCCTTTCGCCCCATAAATGTATAATCCATTGAAAGTAAGACAATAGAAATTATTTATATAATTTTGAAATTTTTTAAATAGTATGTTTGAAAAGGTTTCAGTGAAAACAAAAAGCCTTCCCTAGGAAGGATGATCCACCCCCCCCCCCCAAAAAAAAAAAAAAAAATACTGCATTTCTTTCAATTAAAAAAAAATAGTTAGAAAAAAGCATGCAGATTTAAAACTTTGGGACATTAATCATATGGGGTATCTCAATGGGAAACAGAAAAGTCCCCTCTTTGAGAGGGGCTTTCAACTCCCCTTTTCCCCCCATAAAAACTACTTCAAAATTTTCCGCAAGTTTTCCTTTTTCCCTTCTTTTTTTTAATTAACACAAAATTATTTGGTTTTCAAAGACAGCTACTATAATAATAATAAATAAATAAATTAAAAAAAAATATGCCTTGAAAAATTCTGCTCAAAATGTCCTCTTCATTATGCATAAACGAAAAATTATTTTTCCTTTAAATTTTTAAAAGCTACTAAATTGTAAAAAATAAAATAAATTGAAATGATAATAATGGAATTCAGGTAATAACTAGGTAAAATAAATATAGCAATAATTAAGTAAAATGTAGATAAAATAATTTTAATGTAAGTCAATAATTTATTACTTACAAAATCGTCTGAACATCGAATAAAAAGTAATCAAGTTCATCATGAAAGTCATCTTCAAACTCCTCTGTCATGTCAATGGGTTCTTTATTGGTGCAGGTTTGCTTGTGATAATTTTTATACATTCCTGTACACAATAAATTTGCTTTTACACATTTGCACTTCCTTCCACAACCTTGCATAGCCATATGAAATCAAATTTAGTATTTTTTCTGAAGCAGGCGTTAGTCTTAGATATACAGGAGACAAGTATAAATTAGATACTTTTCAGCCCCAGGTCTTTGGATCTAAGCGATTCCCCAACCACATCTGTACTTGCAGGTAAACCCGATGAAAATGCAGCATCAGTGGTAGGTGGCAAGCACGATAGGATGACAGCATTGCTTGCCTGTCCTACTAGTTCATTAAAACTTTGAATTCTGAGATCGTTCAATTTTTTCATTTCAAAAGTTATAGACGCGTTTTTTATTTTCATTTATTTATTTATTTTTTCTTTTTTTCTTTTTTACTTTACTGTACATCTCACTAATAAATTTTTCACCAGCTTTTTCAATTGAGTCACGAGTCGATCTTGGATTGTTGAACACTTTGGGTACATCGTGGAGGTGGTGAGATGGGTTAAACGATTGAACTACTTGCACTTTCCCTTTTCCAAACATGGCCGAAGTGATGTCGCAACCACTCATTGCGTGAAGAAATAGAATCCACAGCATTTTTAATAACAGATGAACTTTGCAAATCCTTGGAACTATAAAATATCTTGTTTTGACATTTCCCTTTCCATCTTTCATGAATAGAATGTCCTCATCTTCTGGGGCAAGTGCTATCAGTAAAACTATAAGGTCCACATCTTGTCCAACAATAAAGACTTGCTTGTTTAAATCAGATATGCATCAATTGCTTTTCTAACTATCAAAGCATCTGCGTCATCTTTTGCTATGTTTGCTTCAATACCAGAAATTTATAAGCGTTGAGCAAATTCAAAATATTTAAAACCCGTTCTTTGTATCTGACCAAGTTGAAAGAAGAGCGTACATTATTCTCATCTCTAAATATATATATAAAACATACCAAAATCAAGTACTAATATTTTTTTCTCCGTTGCCAATTACTCCGAAAAGATTGATCGTATTTATATATATGATATATATATATCATATATGAGGTCTTAAAAGAAAGAATTATTTTTTGTAATAGTAAACATAACGATTTTGTGTAAAAAATAAAAAACTGCCCCCCCCCCCCCCCAAGTAGGGAGACCTATTCTATTTTCCATTGCTAGTCAAATTCAGAAGTGCTATCCTAAAATTTTAAAACAAATTATTTTCTCGGTTTTTCTTAATCTGAAAATTTATACAAATTCGGGAGGAAAAGAGGTATCCTCCACCCACAGATGAAGAGGGGTGTGGAATTTTCGTTTTTCTATTGCTAGAGCTCTCGAGAACACTATTTTAAAATTTCAGAACATTATAAATATATACCTCTGTAATAACTTCCTTCAGTCCTTTAGAGTCTCCTATTTTTCATAATCTGAAGGAACTGTATGTTTGGGAGAAAGTTGGGGGAGGTGCTTATTCAGGGAAGGGGGATGTCTTCTTTTTTAATAATAGTCTATTCATGACTGTTATCTCAATGTTTCAAATGTTTATAAATTATTTCCTCTGTTTTTTTTTTTTTTTTTTTCCCAAATCCAAAAGAGCTTAAACTTTTTTTTTTTTTTTTTTTTTTTTTTTTTTTTTTTTTTTTTTAGGGGGGGGGGGCAGGGAGGAACCCTCAAGAGTATTAATTCAAAATTTTATAACTTTATAAATATTTATTCCTATAATATAATCCTTTTATAGTCCCTCATTTAAAAAAAAAAAAAAAAAAAAAAAAAAAAAAAATGAAGGGGCTAAGCAATTTTGGGGAGAAGGGGGGTGGTAGCATACCCAAAGGGGGGGGATTTTTTTTTTTTTCTTGTCCATTACTAGACTTTTCATAAATGTTATCCTAAAATTTCAAGCGCTTATAGATTATTATATCGGTTTTTCCTAATTTGAAAGAATTATATGGTCTAGAGGGGAAAAGGGGGGGGGGGAATGGGGGGGAAGCTCCCCCCCAGGAAGGGGGAACTTTTTTGTTTTGCATTACTAGAGCTCCCAGGAATGTTATTCCAAAGTTTCAAAACTTTATAAATTTTTTCTCTTATTTGGTGTTTTTTGGTCTAATTTGACTGTACTAATAAGTAAAATTTCCTACAAATAAGCACAGTGAGAATTAAGTCCAACTAATCAGTGTGAAATATCAGTAGACAATTATTTATAATACTAATTTCTAAGTTTTTTTTCTTTGAGAAGTAGAAGCAATGCATCATTGCAGGGGTAGTAAACATCCCTTCTGATGGGCGAAATTAGCAATATGAGTATCTTTCAAAGGAGCTCGTAAATACCTTTAAAACGAAAGGTAGAATCATATGTGATAGGTATAAACAAAATAATCTTTCTTTTTTCTCTTTTTAAGAAAGCATATTTTTTAAAGATATTCTTGTAGAGCATAAAATACACTTTCTTTCTTTTGAGTTTAGTGCAATACTTTAGTGAAAACAAATCGTCTGCATTACTTATAGACGATAATTTTAATAAGTAATAAATGTCTTTAATATATTATTTCTTTTGAATAAATTTTATAATAAATTATAGAAGAAAGTCTTGTGATGCCCTCAACATGAGAGTACTTTTCTAAATTCATAGATATTCCAAGGCATTGTGTTCATCCTCCATTTTTTATTCCTTTTATATTTTAAATATAAATAATAGCAATTCCCATGCATGATTTATAATATATCCTTTATGTTACCCATATTATCTCCATTATATTACCATTACCCATGTTACCCATAGCAGTTGTGAAACTACAACACTTATGTACTGAGAAATATATGTATATATATATATATATATATATATATTTTTTTTTTTTTTTTTTTTTTTTACTTGCATACTGTTATTTCCTTGTAAAATAATCCCATACTTCAAGGAATATCTGGAGGTAGTTATCTTCTGGACTGGTAGAAAAACAATAAAAAAAAAATTATGTTTGCTTTTAAATGAAACAGTTAGCTGAATAATTATTCGAGAAATCTAAAGAAATATGATTATTAGAAATATGCAAAATCCTTATTCTTTGAAATGCAAATGTGTATAAAATATCAGGGAATCTATCAAAATATATCACTATACATAGACTCCAAAATGTTTTAGGCAACACTTTTTTACCAGCCGTAATTGTAATTTGTTAAATGATTGTATTGTAAAATTTTATTTTATTTTATTTATATATTGTTTCAAAATTGTAAATAAATGTGTTTATTTCTGTATAAATTCTTTCAAAGAGGCTTAGTAAGTTGATAAAGTGCTAATTTTGTGCATTTCTAGTCGTTTTAGCGTTGAAATAGCCTTATTTTCCCTTAAAAACTCATTAAAATGCCCCAGTAATGCAGGTAATGGATTTGGCGCCAAATTTGGCGACTTTTTCCCACCTTGGCGATTTTTTTGGCGACCTTGGCGAGAAAATCCTTATATGCGATATACCAAATATGGAAGCTGTAAGTTGATTGGTTGACCAGTTTCTAGAGTTTTCTAGAAAAATCTGTGTTCCATGGAACAGTATATAAGGAAGCGCTTTCTCGCCAAGGCAGTCAGTTCAGTTTAGTCTGTGATCAGAGTCGGTCAGCTTGCATTGAGCCTCTTCGAAAGAGTCTTGCTTTAAGTGTTATTTCTATACAGTTTGTACTGTGGATTTGCTATTGACAGCTGTTGTTTAAGCTGTGTTTACTGGTCGAATTGAAGCTGATACTTGGTTTATAGACCTGTATTTTTCTGGAACTTTCTGTGAATAAATTACTGAATTTTTGTACGTTTGGCCTTTCATTCTCGGACAACTCACGAACCCCCAAGTACGCAACATGTCTGGTGTCAGAAGTGGGATTGTCTGTGAATGGTGATAACGAGGGCTATGGAGCAAGAAATGAAGAAATTTCTAGAAGGTCTCACTGCTCAGATGAATGAGTTGAGATCTGGATTGATAGAGAAAATGGAAACAGGACAGGAAAAGATGGAAGCATCGCAAAGAGAGATGAAAGAAAGTATGGAAGCATCGCAAAGAGAGATGAAAGATAGCCTGAGTCAAGAGATGAAAGAAATGAAGGCAGCACAAGAGAAAATGGAAACATCACAAAGAGAAATGAAAGAAGGACAAAAAGAATTGAAAGACGGCTTGACAGAAGAAATGAAGGAAATTAAAACAGTTCAGGAAAAGATGGAAGCCTGTTTGACCGAAGAAATTAAATCTAATCAAGATGAGATGAAGAGAGAGCTTTCAACGGTGAAAGAATCAATCGAGGGTAAATTAACAGTGATGGAAAATAGAATGGATGGAATAGAAGAGAAAGTTATAAAGATAGAAGAAAATTTTGAAGAGAAAGTTTTGAAAATAGAAGAAAGTTTTGAAGAGAAAGCTATGAAGATAGAAGAAAATGTTATGAAGGTTGAAGAGAGTGTTACGAGGATAGAACGGAGTTTCGAGGAGAAAGTTAAAGAAAATTTTGATCAGGAACTGAAAGGAAGGTTTTCAGAGATAAAAGGTAAACTGAAGAGAATAGAAGATCTGGAGAGAAAAGTGGAAGAAAAGTTAGAATCCATGCCCAGAAAACTGGAAAGAAAGAGAGAAGAATCCAGAATCGGGAATTCATTAAGCTATCCACCTACGACGGCAGTTCCTCCTGGCATGTATATAAGACGCAGTTCACCATCGTGGCTGAAGCAAACGGCTGGGACTCTGTTGCAAAGACGGCTCATCTGGTAGGGTCGTTGCGGGGCGACGCCGCAGATATTCTGGAGACCCTTTCGAAGGAACAGCGGTATGACTTCGAAGCTGTAACCAGAGCACTAGAGCTACGTTTTGGAGCGAAATGGTCCAAAGAATATAGTCGACTCCAGCTAAGGTCCCGTCGCTAGAGACCAGGGGAAAGCTTACAAGAACTGGCATCAAACATCCAGAGGCCTCACATTTGGCTTTTTCAGACTGTCATCCTGAAACACGCAATGATCTGGCTCTAGAATATTTCATTGATGCTGTCGGAGATCCAGGTATTCAAAAAGCCCTCAGACTCTCCGGCGTGAAGGATGTGGAGTCAGCGTTGGTGTATGCCCTAAAGCTCGAGACTGCCCAACAAGCCTCCTGTAAACATCGCCAGAACAGCACAGCACACAAAATGAACGGCTCTCAAGATGATCTTAAAGAGATTCAGGAAATGATTGCAGAAATTAATAGAGGACTACGCATTCTTGAGAGTAAGAAAGAAGGGAAGACTCCAACAACTAAATGCTGGGGCTGTGGAAAAGACGGGCATATCAAACGAAGCTGCCCAGTAAGAACACCTAGAGAAGCAACCAAGAATGTCTCTGAAGTATGCCACCCAGAAGGAGCTCTTCGGGAAAATCCAGATGCCTTCTTGCGGAAGCCTCCATCTGAAGATCATAAATACAGCTGTAAAGCCGATGATAGACCCCAAAGAATACAGCCAGTTGCCTGCCAAGTTACTGTCTCAACACCATCAGAACAGGATCCCGATCCCTGGAGTGACGAAGAACTTAGACAAGCCCAGTTAGAAGATCCTGACATAAAGCCAATATTACAGCTGAAGGAGACAACCAGCAACAGACCTACTTGGCAGGACATTTCCAGATTCAGTCCCATTACGAAAAGTTATTGGGCACTTTGGGACTTTCTTCATATCGGAAACGGCGTATTATACAGAAAGTGGGAATCTGATGATGGGAAAAGCTTCAGATGGCAGATTGTATTACCAAGATCAAAAATTCCAGATGTATTAGAACAACTGCATAGTAACTCTACCGGAGGCCATTTTGGGGTAATGAAGACTCTGCAGAAAGTTCGGGAACGCTTCTACTGTGCAAGGCAAAGGAGGATGTGGAGCAATGGTGTAAATCCTGTGATGCTTGTGCGGCACGTAAAGGCCCGCAGAAACGAAGTCGAGGAAGACTGCAACGGTATAACGTGGGAGCACCATTTGAACGGATTGCAATCGACATCTTGGGTCCTTTGCCACGGACCTCCAGTGGAAATAAATACATCCTCGTCATGATGGACTATTTCACCAAATGGCCTAAGGCATATCCCATTCCCAATCAAGAGGCATGCACAGTCGCAGAGGTCCTAGTGCAGCAATGGGTGTCAAGGTACGGCACGCCCCTACAACTTCATACCGAACAAGGTAGGAACTTTACCTCTGATGTTTTCAAAGGACTGTGTCAACTACTCGGCATAGACAAAACCCGGACAACACCCTTATATCCCCAGTCGGGCGGCATGGTCGAGAGGTTCAATCGTACCATCCTGAATAACCTCTCACTTCTAGTATCAAGGAAAGGAACCAGCAAGATTGGGACTTGAAGTTGCCATTGTTCCTGCTGGCTTATCGAAGTGCTGTCCATGAAACCACCGGCTACACTCCTGCCCAGATGCTGTTCGGACGTGAACTTCGTCTCCCTTGTGACCTCCTGTTTGGTTGTCCACCCGATGCTCCTTCATCGCCCGAGGAGTACATCCAAGATCTCCAGGCACGATTTGAGGACGTACACAACTTTGCTCGTGAGCGAATTCACATTGCAACGGAGAAAATGAAGATAAGGTACGATCTAAAGGCTACGCAACATGAGTTCCAGGAAGGAGAGAAGGTCTGGTTGTGGAATCCTCTTTGACGCAAAGGACTCTCTCCCAAGTTACAGTGCAACTGGGACGGACCGTACAGTATTAAAAAGGCTGAATGATGTAGTGTGCTTATCACTAAAACACGTTGATCAAAACCGAAGGTGGTGCACTATAACAGGCTAGCCAAGTACCACAATTAACGGTAATATTAAAATTTAAAATGTAAATACTGGTAAAATTTGCGCATGCGCACTGTAAATATTTGTATATAAATATTTGTACATATTTCTCACTTGATTTGTATTTCTATTTTATCGTTATATGCAACTTAGTTTTTGTATTTTAGATTGTGTAAATTTGTTTAGTTTCGCCTCTTGACCAAGGGTTGCACTGCCCGGGACGTGCAGTCCTTGGGAGGGGGGCAGTGTTACAAAATTGTAAATAATTGTGTTTATTTCTGTATAAATTCTTTTAAAGAGGCTTAGTAAGTTGATAAAGTGCTAATTTTGTCCATTTCTAGTCATTTTAGCGTTGAAATAGCATTATTTTCCCTTAAAAACGCATTAAAAAGCCCCAGTAATGCAGGTAATGGATTTGGCGCCAAATTTGGCGACTTTTTCCCACCTTGGCGATTTTTTTGGCGACCTTGGCGAAAAAATCCTTATATGGGATATACCAAATATGGAAGCTGTAAGTTGATTGGTTGACCACTTTCTAGAGTTTTCTCAAAAAATCTGTGTTCCATGGAACAGTATATAAGGAAGCGCTTTCTCACCAAGGCAGTCAGTTCAGTTTAGTCTGTGATCAGAGTCGGTCAGCTTGCACTGAGCCTCTTCAAAAGAGACTTGCTTTAAGTGTTATTGCTATACAGTTTGTACTGTGTTTGCTATTGACAGCTGTTGTTTAAGCTGTGTTTACTGGTCGAATTGAAGCTGATACATGGTTTATAGACCTGTATTTTTCTGGAACTTTCTGTGAATAAATTACTGAATTTTTGTACGTTTGGCCTTTCATTCTCGGACAACTCACGAACCCCCAAGTACGCAACAATATATATATATATATATATATATAATCTTTTATTTATATATGTAGAAATTTATTAAATGATAATGAGCATTTATATTTGTATATAATGATAATTTCAAATTAAAATGTATATAGTGATAACTTTAAATTCAAATTTTCCTCTTTGAAAATCATAAGCACTTGGATACTATGTATGCAAATTTTTAAAGCATTTATGTGTAATTTTCCTTGTTTATTTCAGATATGTCTGCATAAATATATCCAAAACTCTTCACTTTTTCTTTCAAACTCCTAGTGTTATACATATTTTTATTTCTTAAAGTAAACTATTTATGTATGTATGTACTCACTCACTCACTCACTCACTCCACATTGCAAATAATTACATCATAAAATAAAAAGACTAGTTAAATTTTGAGATTCTTACAAGTGAAAATACGACTCTTTCTAATGCAAAATGTTTAGAATTCGGCAATTTATTTTTCAAAGCAAATTATTTAATATTGTATAATATATTTATATATATATATATAAAATCAGTCTCTGTTGTATAGTCATACAATTATTAGACTACAATATGACTGTTATAAAATACTTTTTTTTTTTTAATAGTTAATGCAATTCAGCAGGTAAAATTGATTTTATATGCTATTTATAGAATATTGCAAAAACATCATCTAGAGTAGTTGTCAAAAATTATTTCTTATGTCAAACAAAAATTAGGAAATACTAAAATATATAATAAGGAAGGCCAGATAAGGACAATATACCTTATAATAATTGAAAAATATTAGGTTGGGATCAAAAGCACTTTAAAGTAGATGAACAGAAGTCGTAATAAAATCGTTCTCTTTGCCGTTAGCAGTTAATGTGCTTATCACAAAGTCGTAATCTTTGCAGTTATCCAATACGAATTAATCACATTTTTAAAATTGTTATTGAACAAAAATCCCGTGTTTAAATTAAAGCAAGATTTGTAAATAATAATCAATTAGCTCACTGTTCCCAGTCACTACTGTTATCGTTCCAAATTTCACTTAAAAAAAATAGTTTAAGCTCATATTTGAAGAAAATACAAAATGCTGATGGACTGGTTCAGAAATGGCATATATCCTGGTTAAGATTCATAGCTGACGATGTAAATTTTAAAATGTTTATCAGAAAATTTCTGTTCTGATATTTAGAGTTAAACACACATATATAACGCAAATTACTCTTTGGTAGTGCTAAATGAGTTACTGATTTTAGCCTTGGTAAACGTTTGTGACTTTTAGGTTATTTTGGAACAGTCGGTACCACACATCGTTTTCATATAGACCATCTTTTAACGTTTTTAAATCCCCTTTAAAACGTTTTCATAATTCATGACACTTTGACATATAATCACCATTTTTCTTCAATACAGCAATTCAAGCTTTCGTAAAGATTCCGGTCGGTGTCATATATCATTGTTCGTCCTGTTGGACAAATAACTGCATTATTGCATGTAATTAGCACTCTCCCAGTTGCTTGTTCTATGTAAATTTATTTGAGGACATTTCGAATAATGCAGCTTTTTTAGCCTAATTAGGGCAACATAAATGTTTTGTTTTAAGGAAATGGTTCATCTTTAATAAACGATTTCGCACATTTTTTTTTTTTTTTTTTTCGAATGTTTACTCGCTATTTTCACATTTTATAAAATATGCTTAACATTAAATACTGTCGTATATATAATAAATCTCTGGTACCTAATCATTTCATAATTGTTAGATTTAATGGATCATATTTTATTATTCATTAAGAAAATTAATGTAGCTTTTTTTTTTCCTGGTCTACTCAGACACCACATCATCATCAGATACAAGCACGTCTGTCGGCGCCGGTATTTTTTGGGACACAACTGAGTGGACTCCAGTCCAAACACCTTCTGCGACTCCTCGCGCAACAACAGAGCCAACTGCAGGGACATCGACCCAGCCAACGGCCGCAGAGCTGTAACAAGCTGCTGCGCAGTTCAGGCCGTTTGGCAAAAGGAAACGGCCGGGCCAGGAGTCGCATGAATATGAAAGAACTGCTTCTCTTAGTTCTACTCCCAGGTTGCATCATGCATCAAGTATGTATCTATGTATACCTTTAGTTATAATATTGGAGTTATAACTTATTTAATGAGTAAATAGCTCATCTGTTTTTCTAAAGGATAAATTTAATTTATTTACGTTTATTTCAAAGTTAAAAAGTATGTGGCACATAATGGAGTTAATTCTCTTAGAATATAACAAAACAAACTTTATGATTATTTTTTTTTAACAATATTATTATTATTTCATAACATTTTCTTTACATTGTTATCTTTATATATATATATATATATATATATATATATAAATTTTAATCCAAAAAATTAAATGACAGTCTTGGCTTACAGTCTTGCAAGAAGGGCTGCAGTCAAACAATCCTTGTTTTTCAGAACTTGTTTAGAACTTTCCTTTCAGAAAAAAACTTAAATTAAGATGGATTGTATGGAAACTCCACTCCTCCGCTCACTACTAGTATAAGGATATTAAACAGGATCTATCTTTAATCCTTTCTCAAAACAAAAAATCATGTACCCTTCTTTTGCGCTTTCCCAGCGGCCATCTTCATTTAACAACAATAAAATGACCATATAGGGTGACCCAAAAGTCACAGAAAATATATATTATTCGAGATGTACCGACTCTAGCAGTTTTCTCTCACATTTTAAAAAGATGTGTCCGATTAAATGATATTGTGAATACTGAAACTTTTTGAAGAGGCATATTATAATGTGCAACATCTTACTTTTACTCAGATGAAGTGCGCTATTCACATTGATCATTTATAATGTCATTTAAGTTGCTGAATACATTGTGCCACTGTAGAAAATAATTTTACCATTAAAGCACCACCTGATGAAGAAAATTAAATTCTTTTTTTATAAATATTTTGTTACCTCCAAAAATGACATCTCTTTTCGTATATTTCGAGGAAAATCGCTTAGTGCTACGGTCAATACTTTTTGAATATTTTATATATATATATATAATTTTTTTTTTCAGAGAATTTTAAATCACCTGGTATATATTTACGCACTACAAAAGAAATGTAAAGTAACTTGAAAATTTTTAAGAGTAATTTTGAAATTAGATTTATTATAATTTACATAAAATGTGTAAATTAACTTGAAATTTCTTAAGAGTAATTTTGAAACTTGATTCTTTAAAAGTTTATATGAGATTAATTTATTTTTGATTGGCTTTTCCTATATACGTGTATGAGAACTTCTATGCCATATTCTATATAAAACCTGTCCTACATATAGTAATATAAATAATATTACTACCATGCAAAGTGACAAATTTCTGCATTTAGGGTACCATTTTTTTGTATTTGAAGTATTTCATATACTATCAAAAACTCTGTGAATAATTAAAAGAATGATTGCCTTATGAAAATATGGATGAAAGATTTCGAAAACAGTGCCAATTTTTCTGCATACCGATATGAATATACTTTGCAAGATAAATATTCTGCTGAAGTATATTTTAAATTATATAAATGCAGTAACATACGCGAATATTCTTGTAGATCAGCGTTAAACACCTGCAGTTATATATAAGGTGGCCATCAAATTTGCAATTTTAGCAAAAATCTTGTTTTGATAGTACGACACTCAAAAACAGCACCTCCTCTATCCCATGTTAATAAAATAACGTAAGAATACATTTAATAAAATTCCAATGATTCCAATTTTTGTTTCTATTCCATTAATTCCACACTCTTATCTAATGTAATAAGCATTCCTTATAACTGTGTCTAGTCCACCTGCGGCCGAGGATTTCTGCGCTCAAATCTGGTTGACGTGAGCTGACGGGTTCGATTCCACTCGTCGGCCGAGCTGTTTTAATTTTTCCGAGGATTTCTCCGAAACTTCCGAAAGTACGGGCTAGGACCGCTTGTAAAGACCCCTATGGCGGGTACTCCCCATCAGGCCTATGACTCTATAGCAGTCAACCTTGATTACTCACAGTCCCAAATCCAAATCTTATAACTAGAGCAGCAAAGAAGTTTTATTTAGTATATAGAATTTAAAATAATTAATAATATATATATATTCCCGAACGAATATTCCAAAAAAAGTGTGATTTCATATTGCGAGACACTATAAACATTTCTCCTATATAATTTTCTGAAATTAAAGTTTAGTTACGTATGTGAAATTTCATGGAATAAGCTTTCTATACATTTTCAAATTATACAACATGAATATTTGAAAACGCATGTTTAGACATATGAAACTCAACTCTTACCGAAACACAGATTGTATATTCCATAAAATACATGCATTTATGCATATTAATAATAAATATTGTTTTTAGTATATTTTTTCATTACGAAGTTATCAATATATTATTTTTAAACACAACTCTTGCAGCGCATTTTATAATATTTCAAATGTATTTGTGCGAAACCCACTCGTGCTATTTGCATATTCAATAAATATCTTACATTTTTTTTGTTTACCAGAGCCTGATGGATTTAACACCTCCACCCTGGATGGAGCTTTCGATGCTGCCACTGACTGACGTATGTATTAAAGCTTAGTGAAATTTGTTATCTTTAATAATCTAAGTTTTACATATTTTACTAATTAAATTTTATTTATTCTAATGTATACGTTTTGAATTTAAAGTTTGCTTATTTCTTTTATTTCTGTTATATTTGAGAAACGTTAATAGCATTTCATGACACTGTATTTCTTGCGTTTATACTGTTTATTATTATTATTATTATTATTATTGTAGTATTTTTTTTCAGGCGCCTATATAAAACGTTTGTAAGCTGCGTTTCTGAAACATTTCAGAAATATCATTTTGTTACAAAAAAAGTTTTAATTTAACCTAACAGATACTTCTTATATTTTGATGTAGAACATTTATACGTTTTGGAAACTAATCTAAAAGAAACAATTTGAAACATTTTGAATGTTTTTTACAGTAGTTACATTATTTCAATGTTTACTAAGTATTACATTATATATATATATATATATATATATATATATATATATATATATATATATATATATAATTACATAAATAATACATAAATTATTTTTAAGATATTAATATTAGATGAAATATGCAATAATTATCTTATCCAAAGAAAGAGAAACTTATTTCAACGTTTATCAAAAATAGTGTATTCCGAATTTTATTTTATTTTTCCCACCAAGTACAAAACATAAATACTTATAAGAAGATTCATTTTTTTAAATATTTAATTATTAGTTATGAACAACATTTAAACGGAAATGAAATTCAGTTGTGTTTTATAGGTCATCAAAGTGCACAGTAATGAATTTGAAATTTTTTTTCCCGCTAAGACTGTTTAAAAGCAAAAACAAAATCATCATAAGTTTATCATCATATTTTATTTCTTAATATTTATTTAAATAGTGATTTTCGGTCCTTTAATTGTGCTTTTATTTTACCCTATTCTCCGCAGAAGAGCACACAAATTGACGTTCAAAGGGGCGAATCTCTGGAGGTATGCATTCGAAGTTTATTTTGTAAAGAATCTGACAATTATACTTAAATTCCATAATTTCTTTTTATGTTATTTATTTAAACTTTTAATTAAATAATAAATATACTTGAAAATTAATGTTTCCTAGTGATTATATATGTTTCATAAATATTTCTTTACCTGCAATTTATAAAATTCTTTGTAACCATAAAGACAAATGTGACGTTAAATACGATGTTGGGTCATTAATTATTTCTAGAGCCCCTTAAATAAATAATAGGCCGGCGCATCACCGCCATTTTTTTGCTTCGTAAGAGGACAGCATTTCCGCTTGGCGATTTTATCGCTTCACTGGTGGTTTTAAGAAATTTTCATCTAAAAATAAAATCGACCGAAAATGATAAGCAACACAAGTAATCTGTTTCTGTTTCTTAAATAATTCATAACATTTAAAAGGGGGAAAAAAAAAGAGCGTACCAATTAAAATTGGAAAGTTTTTTCAACGACCTAATACTATCAGGACACGGAAACAAGACAACGTTGGCGAACCAAAAAAAACGTCGCCAAGACTCTACAAACACACAGTAAAAAAGCGTTTCTTAAAATAATTTATGGTTATTAAAATACATATTTAGTTTTAAATAATACTTTTTTTTAAATTTTTTACTTTATAAATGTCAGAAATGCAAAGAAAAGTATAAGTGAATAACAATAAAACTTACTATGCAAAGCTGTGCATTAGGTCCCGGGATCCAAGAATCTGGACGACAATTCGGAGTCCATTTTCTCCTTCTTGCATTATCCGAAGGAAACCTAAACATTTTGTATCCTTTTCTGGAGTGTTTACAGCAGTTTATTGCTGAACAACCTCCCATATTGCAGTTTATTTCACTAAAATTACGAGCAAGACGGTAGAAACAATGGATGCCGTTTGTTTATCACGCTGGGTACATGCGGCAAACCTAAGGCAAAAAAATGTCGGATGCGCCAGCTCGTATATATAGGAGCCTTAATTAATCCTAAAATTTTATTATTTTTTGCTTACACGTTGTTTACACAGTCAAAAAACTAAAAAATGCATTACTCAGTAATAAATTAAACTTTAAACTCTGACAAGAAAAATACTAAAAGCACTACATTTTTTTTAATATCATTATGGCAAATGAATGATTTTAATATACATTATACTTTTAAGAATGACAAACAAATGGAGATTTTTCTGACTGTAATATAAGGTATTTTACGATCTTATTTTGTTTGTTTTTCATTTAGTAGTTTGTTTTTCATTTTGGAATAAGTAATGAAGTAGTTTAAACTCACCTATAAAAAAAATTCGAAAGCGCAACGTTTTTTTTTTTTATTCCATTTTTCCATTCGAAAAAACGGATAAATTAATAGTTTTTTTTAATTTTATTTTTTAGAATTCTTAAAAATTCTGAATTCAAAGATAAGAATATTAACTAAATGCATTTTTCTCATGTTTTTGTCTCTAAAATAAAGTAAAAAATAAATTTTCATAAACTAAGTACCAATTTAACCTTCCAGCTGGCGCGCGTATATGAGAGATACACTAGCGGTGAATCTCGTTGTACATCTTAAAGTTAGAGAGAATTTGGAACGCTTATCTTTGGCTATTCACTCAATATATGTTGATCTATTTTTATTTATCTGTTGATCCTCGAGACAATTATATGAAGCTGTATATTTGCATTTGAAAAATACGCGCGACCGTTCATGTAATGTTTTGCTACATTTGATTTTTTTCTTCGCTGTTTAAAATGATTTTTACTTTCTTCTATCTTCAATAGAAGAAAGTATTGGATTCGTAAAAATTTTCGATTTCGGGTTTTTGATGGATTTACACGTTTTGAGAGCTGTAGACCACGATTTTACCATTTTTAGAAAATGTCTGTCTGTCTGTCTGTCTGTGTGTGTGACAAAATTTTGTGGCAACTGTATTTCTGGAACTACTGCACAGAATTTCATACAAATTGGTATGTAGTTGACCCTTGACATAAATTAGTGCCTATCAACTTTTGGTATAAATCGTCTTGCAGGTTGCGTTGCCATCCCGCTTTTTCAAAATTTTTAACGGGGTGATATAGGGCAAAAATTTTCAAGATGGTTATCTTTCGAAAGGTCTCATCAATACCTTTAAAACTAATGGTTCAACTATAAATCTGTAATAATTTAAAACAAAGATATCGATTTTTTTTTTTACTTTTCACGAAAAAAAACTTAGAAAAAAAATCTTTTTTTTTTCTCTCCCCTTAATTTTATCAAACTCCCACGGTTTCCGTGCTCTGACAAACTTAAACAAATTTTTACATTTTTCCCCCAATTTTTCAAAGTCCCACGGTTTCCATGTTTTGACAAACTTAGAATAATTTTCACATTTTACCCAAAATTTTGTCAAAGCCCCACTTTTTTTTTTTTTTTTTTTTTTTTTTTTTTTTCCCTCTCCCTTTAATTCTATCAAACTCCCACGGTTTCCGTGTTCTGACAAACTTAAACAAATTTTTACATTTTTCCCCCAATTTTGTCAAAGTCCCACGGTTTCCATGTTTTGACAAACTTAGAATAATTTTCACATTTTACCCAAAATTTTGTCAAAGCCCCACATTTTTTTTTTTTTTTTTTTTTTCAATTATTGTGACTGAGTGAATTTGTATAGGAAAATATAGAAGAAAGTCTCGTGGTGGCCACAACATACTAGTTTGTTTTTGTTTTAAACTTTATTATTTTAAATATTTTTAAAATTAACTTTCAACTTTACTTTTTATTAAAAAGGACAAAACATCAACTATATTCTTTATTTTATTTTCAAATAATTCAGATTTTTCTTTGATTACTTTATATTGATTTTGTGCTTTCAGTTTTTCTTTCAGTTTTATTTATTTTATTTTTTTAATAAAAGTTCCAATTCAATGTTCTTATTAATCTTCAAATGGTTATAGTATAAGTAAAATATTCAGATACCTAAAATACGTATTGTGTATGTGAAAAATACGCGCGACCTTTCATGTTCGTATAAGCAGCGCGCCCGCTGGAAGGTTAATGGTTGAAAATATTCAGAGTAGAGCTTAAAAGAAAAAAAAAAAAAAAAAAAAAAAGTTAATGAGTAGTTCTATATACAAGTTACCCCATATAGTTGCATTGGATTTGTTCATTGAAAACAAGGAAATTGCAAGAGGGTTTAAGGAGCCTTAAAAGCTTTTTCTTTGACAGTTCATTTTGTGTGATTTCTATTGGTAGTTTCAGTTAACAAATACTTAATAATCTGATGGCATTTCTTCTATCATAATTAGTACAACTTGTTTTTTCCTCCTAAAAATATACCCCCCCCCCCCATTTAATACGAATGTTTAATAAAATAAAATACTTTTTTTTACCTGTAGTGAATATCTTGAAATGTTAAATTATGGCACCCCCAAAACATCGTTACAAGTTTGTACTTTTACAGTTTTTAAGAAAATAATTGTTAGTTTTTTTCTACATTTCAATTTTTTTTTTTTTTTTTTTTTTTTTAAGTTATATAAATATTACAGGTAAATAGATATATTCCAACTTATGAAATTGCTTAATTTGTAATTTGTACTAAGTAAGTATAGAGAAAAATTTTGTTATATTTATATATTGAATTATAAAAAAAAAAAAAAAAAAAAAAAAAAAAAATCAATAAATTAAATAAAGAATTTTTCTTTTTTTGGGGGGTGGGGGGGTGGGGGGAGACACCTAGAACAAGAAGCGAGAAAATGTAATCTTATGTTAAAATATAAACCTTACAAGAAAGAAGTCATTACTTTATTCAAGGTCCTATAATTATAACTAGCTCTGTTCTTCAGTAAGACAGAAAATTAAAACTTAAAAATAAAATGCACATAAGTATTTATATATAAATATAAAGAAAAATTTATTCAAGAACATGTACATTACACTAAATTCTTGGTCACTTGAAGCAAGTAATTAGATGAGAATTGTTTTGGGAACATTTTCACTTTCACAAGAAAATTCTGCATCAATCCTAAGAATTGGCCCTAGATTGCAGGGAAGTTCAAATCAAGTAGATAATACATGTTTGTATTATCTACTTATTAGTGCAACCATTTTACTAAATGTAAAATGGTTGCACGCTCCAGGGAAGAAATTTGTTTCAAATGGAGCACTTGGCCCCCACTAAGGAGTACTTTGGTGGTTCCAAATAAAAAGACTCGGCAAGGACACTCTTTGCTCTGGGAGTATATTCACCCTAGATAGAAATTTATAAGGAAATCTTTATAATAAGAAAACTTCTGTTTACAAAACATACATAACTAATTTGCATTTTTTTATTTTAATTCTTATTTTCTTAATATATTTCTAAGTAAAAAGATAGAATAGCTATATATAGATGGAAATTTATATAAAAGTACACCCCAGTTAAAGACTAATTTTTACCAGTCCAATACCTTCTCTAAAGACTTAATGCAAATTTACCTCCATTTAAAAGCCAATCTACATTTAGATATCTCTCTTCGAGTGGTTATATTTTAACTGAGATTAATCTCCATGTTTGTAGTAATAATCTGTATGCAGAAAAAACAAAAAATAGGATTTATAATTTCTGAATATGCATATCTACAAATGACGTTAGGAAAGGAAAATTGAGATTTGGAAAGGAATATTTGTATCCTGCCAGTTTTTGATAATGCATTTAAAAATGAAATGTGGCTTTTACAATAGTTGATGTTCACTTTAAAGGGCACAATAAAAGTATTAAACTCAACAAAGTTTCAAAATTAAAGGTTTTTTTCTTTTCTTTTTTTAATGAGTTTATTTATATAACGTTCTCTGACTAAGAAATTATGTTAACTGATTTGTAACAAAATCATTTGCTCAAAAGCTTTCAAATCTAAACAAATAATAAACAAAAAAAAATGTAAACTTGAATAAGTAAAATAATTTATAGAATTTGAACTTTTCTAAATAACCTCTATTCAAGGGCCACCTCTCTAAAGGGTCAAATTTCTGTAGCAAATTTCAGGCCTTAGAAAAAGTTCACTGTCAGAAGTTAATCTAGAACAAATTTAGTGTACTTCTGTGGGGAACATTGACAAAGTTAATTCTCTGAAATATACCTGTACATTGAAAATTTCTATATAAGCCTGAATTCATCAAACACAACTCTGGAGGAGAACATGATAAGCGTGTTAGTTATGTCCAGAGTTAACTCCGGAGGTAATGGGAAATATCTACGTAAACACCTATTTTCCTTGCACATTAGAAATTACTCACCCCACATAATATTAAATTTACAAATTTTCTATTTAAATTTTTAAATTTAAATAAACTGATTTGTGAATTTTGTTAATTATTCGGAAAAAATGCTAATTTTTACAAAGAATTTTTCAGAATTTTTTTTAACTCACAAATAGGGTACTATTTAAAAAACTCATTAAACCTTGACTGCATATAATCCTCCCCTCTTTCCCCCCCACATGTCCAGTCATATGTTTTAAACACAAAACAACTGCTTTTGTAAAGTGAATCGATAGAAATTTTAAACTTTTTGAAGTTTATCTATTTTAATTTTTTTGAATTATCAGTAAAAATGCTAAGATGATTTAATGGCCAAAAGAATATTTATAGAGTGTTTTCTTGTCTTAGAGCTCTTATATTTGGCGATAAATTTTCATAGTAAACCAAACCAGTAATTTAAATAATATCATACAATTTAATAGAATAATTTGTATTACATTTTAATACATCAAAGTGTAGAGAGATAAGAATTAACTTTCGGTTTATTTTAAAAACTGGAACATGAATTTTTACCCTATAAAACTACAGAGTTACATATGTCTATGCAGTTTTTTCATAAATAAATTGCAAAAAATTTAGGCTGTTGAGGAAATTTTTGTAAAATAGAAATAGTTTATTTCCTGTGATTACATTTTTAAACAAGAGTAAACCGTTTGAATGGCATATCTTTATAAATAAAAATGTAAAATTTATTCTTTATACACGATTTAAAAATATGCTATAACTACATCTATATTTCAAAAATTTATTTGCAATAGCAATTTTACTTTTTGGTTTGCAGCAATTGCAAATTTCTTAGAGATATAAATTTAACGTATACATTGCAATAATACTTAAACTTCTGTGATTTTAATACTATGCAAAATATTTTTTTAACATGTATTTTTATCAACGGTCTTCCCCCCCCCCAAAAAAAAGGGGGGGGTGTATAGTAAATTAAACTTTCCAAACTTTGATAACATTGTCTTATTTTATTAATTTTACACGTGAGCTCATTAAAAAATAAATATTGCATATTATACACTAAAGAGAGGAGATACTGGATTTATGATCAGATTTCCAGATCCCATAAAATTTAAAATTAAAAAACTTTGATGTGCAGTAAATAACATGTAAGGCCTACATCTGATAGAAAAGCATGGAAAATGGTGAATGAACTCACATTTGTAATTTTAGGTTAAATTTTTTTTATAGTGATCAATGGCATTCATTAATCGCTCTGATAGAAATTATAGATGCATATAATACATATTTTTAATCTTCACACATACATTCACCGAATATATTAAGAATAATTAATTTAATACACTTACTTTTTTTAGTTTAAAACAGAAAATGCATATTTTTTTTTTTTTTTTTTTCCTTTGCTAGAAATAATAATAATAATAATTAAAAAAAAAAAAATGCCAGTTCTTTTTTCTTATGGAAATATATTTAAAAGTATTATATAATGGTTGCAGTGGACAGAAGCAGTGTTGCCTGAAAATAAAATTGCTCCTAAATTAGTTTGTGCAACACTTATTGACATTTTAAGTATTATGCATATGTATGTTTAATGCGTTAGCCCTAACTTCTACTTTGAAAGTGACTGGTTTTGCTTACTTTTAAAATTACCAATATTTCCTAAAATTCCCGGGTTTACTTCCATCTTCCAAAAACTGGGCTTTTTGGAATGCTAGTTATCGTTGAATGATTGTGTATTGAATGGAGGTGTAATATAAGAGACATTATGTGCCATTTTATTAAGATTTCGTATGCAGAAAATAGTGTTCACCGCGGATGTAAAAAAAAAAAAGAAAAAAAACTAGTTGACATAGGTGGACTCTGCTCAGTTCCACATTAAATTTATGTTCTCCATAAATTTCTAGTGCGAGACATATTATAATCATGTTAAAAGAAATGAATTTGACCAAAGCTTGATAGAGTGACAGAATGAAATCCCCGCCTAATAGGCTATCCACCGTTCTCTTCGATATATTTATCTTATTCTAATCTATTAATTTATTTTATCGGGGTCAGTTCAGTTGTTTAGTTTTCATGCTACTATTTCCAATGCAATAATCCTCAAAATTCATATTTATATGAAAAATTTACAATTTCCCTATGTTGATAAAATCGTAAATTGCGAATAATTTACGAAATTTTCCTATTAGAATATTTGTATTCAATCATGTTCAAACAAATATCATAAATGTAATTTTGAAGTTGTCTAACGTATTAATGATCCTCAAAATGGAAGTTTATGCTCAATTTTGCCTTATTCTGCCATTTTAAGTAAATCGTAAATTCCAAATAACTTGCGAATTTATTAAATTGAAAAAATCATAGTCAATGATATTCATGACAGTATCCAAAATAATATTTAAAAAGTGGTTTGACATCTTTACTATGAAAATATCCCTCAAGATTGACGTTTATGTGAAATTTTGCTCTATTCTGCCATGTTAAGAAATTCGTAATTTTCAAATAACTTACGAAATTTTTATATTGGAAAATTCATAGTCATTAATATTCATGCCAGTGTTCTAAATAATATGTAAAAAGTAGTCTGACATCTTTACGATGAAAATCTCTCTCAAAATTGACTTTTATGTGAAATTTTGCCCTATACTACCATGTTAAGAAATTCGTAAATTTCCAATAACTTGCGAAATTTTCAAAGTAGCATATTTATAGTTACTGATGTTCATTCCGGCATCAAAACTGATATTTTAAAACTGGTCCGACATTTTTACAGTAAAGTGTTTCTATTTAATGCACGTTTAAGTGAAAATTTGTCCTATTCTCCCATGTTAAGAAAATCGTAAATTTCTGATAATTTACGAAGTTTTTTTAATTCGAATGTTGCAAATGAATAGGGTTCTTGTCAGTATCGAAAGTAATATTTTAAAACTTATCTGACCTCTCTGCGATCATTTGTTCGTGAGATATCGTGTACAGACTAACAAACTAACGGACTGACATACTAACAGACACCCTACAGACAGTAGAGATGAGACGGGCTCAGCCCGAGCCCGTAAGCCCGAGCCCGGGCCCGAGCCCGATCGGGCTCAAATCTTACGCAAGTCTTCGGGCTCCGGGCGGACTCGGATTCAATCTGAAAGTTCCGTTTATTTTATTCTTCACTAACTGCAAAATGTTTAAAAAAAAAAAAAAAAAAAAAAAAAAAGGAAGAAAGAAATTTTATTTATTTTGAGAGCACCTTTAGTAATGCCATAATAGTCATGATAGGTTATAAATCACAAAATAATCTTGCAAACCTTAGTAGCTTTGACTTTCCTTTTTCTAAATGGAACTTTTTTTTTTTCAACGGGATGCATATTATGTACAAGAATTATACTTTTTTTAGACGCAAATCGTCTATTTTCATGATGACAGTAATTTTTACAATTTTTTTACTACGTGAATTTTTATAACAAACTTTGTTATACAGTAATCCTTCCTCCTTCCTTATATTGGACCTCATTATAGCACTCATTCGGATAAATTTTTTGTCCCCCGATAGACGCGTTATAAGCAATGGGCTGCACTATAAATCTATATTATATTAATATATACATGTATACAGAGACACAGACATTATAAATTATTACAATAACATTTATAGTTATTTAAATTGAGGATTGATAATAAGAAAATTAATTTGAAAAAGAAATCGGTATTTGATTTTACAATTTGTATGCGTTGCACAGCGTACCACTTTCAATATCGGGCTCGGGCTCTGATCACACAAAATTTTTCGGGCTCGGGCGAGCTTAGTTCAAAAATGTTTCGGGCCCGGGCGGGCTCGGATTGCCAAAATAGAGCCCGAACTCACCTCTAACAGACAGACACCATACAAATTTTGTCATTTTCGGATCCCTCACACCTGAAAAAAGTCAAAAAACCGAGGTCGAAATTTTTCACGATTACCCAAGTTCCCCATACCTATAGTATGATGGGGAAGTAAAAAAAAAAAAAAAAATTGTATAGACGAATCTTAATTAATCCTGAGTCCTGAGCATTGTAATTATCAATGTATTATGTGGTGTAAATCCCCTAAGGAAGAGCCTAAAATGTATAACTGTAACTTACGGTACAAAATGTGCGTTTATTTAACCACACGAGTATTAAAACAAATAGCGATTGATGATGGGGTTTAAATATCCGTTAGTTTCTGCGGCAACTCTAAAATATTTTTATGCGATGATATTCTATCGGGAACTGATGAAGTGTCGTCTATTCTGGAATTGCAGAAACAGTTGATTTTAATGTGTAAAGCTGGTGGACTAGAGTTACATAAATGGGTCTCAAATGAAAGAGAATTAGTAGAACAGGTCCATTTTAGTGAACAAGAATATCACTTTGATAAAAATAATAAATCTTCGGTGAAAACACTGGTGTTTAAATGGGATCCCAAAGACTATAATTTCAGCTTCATTGTATCACAGATTATTCTAATTCAATCACCAAACGTGGTATTCTGAAAGAAATTGCAAAACTCTTTGTCCCACTGGATCTTATAGGACCAGTAATAGCACATATTAAAATATGTCTTCAAAAATTGTGGTTTGTGAAAATGGACTGGGATTAGGAACTTGCATTACAAGAGAGAGAAACACATGATAAAGTTCTGAAATGCTCTACAAGAACTTAAAAATGTTTCAATCCCACGTTTAGTTTTCTCAAATTCTGTCATGAACAGTTTGAATCCACACAACTCCAATATTTTTCAGATGCATCGAAAGAAGTTTATGGCGCAGGAGTTTATTTACGTGTGATCACTAGTTCAAACAATGTGCGAGTAAGTTTACATAGTAGTAAATCTTGAGATTATCCACTTAAAGTACTGTCTGTACCACGCGTCTAACATTCTGCAGCTGAATTGCTAACTAAATTTGTGTCAAAAGTACTAACAACACTAAATGTAAAAATAAATTTTGTGTACTTATAAACAGATTCAACAGTTGTTTCGGCATGCTGAACTAATCATCGCACGTACTGAAAGCTTTTATTTCTAACCGAATATCTCGGATTCGAGAAATTAGGAGAAACTTTAGTTGGAGATATGTAAAACCAACAATAATCCATGTGATCTCGTTTCAACAGGTATTAATCCTGATGAACTCTCTAATAACTGTGTTTGGTTCAGTGGTGTCAAAGTTTCTTCAACAGTAACTTCTAAAACCGAATAGTGACTCTTTTAATGACACTAATGTGAAGGACTTAGATGAAGTTAAATTTAATGCAGAAGTGTCTAATCAATGTGAAGGAACATTCGTTTTTTTTTTTTTTTTATTGCTGATAATTTTTGTAAATTAATTCGCATTGTGAGTTTTTTTTTTTTTTTTTTTTTTTTAGGTTCTTTAACAATTCCAGGAAAACATCGTCTAAGATTTGTAGGATCTATCACTCTTCAAGAACTGCATGAAAGTAAGTTAGTTTTAGTAAGACTTGTTCACTAAGAGGAGCTTGAAGAAGGTATTCAACATTTTAAAGAAGGGTATTCACGCAACATGTAAAACTCGAAATTTAAATCCATTCTTAGATAAGTTCAATGTAGTACGAGTGGGAGGTCGACTGAGTAATTCTAATATTGGTAATGATAAAAAATTCCCATAGTACTGCCTTCTAAACACAAATTTACGGACATGATACTTGAACACTTTCATAAAAGGTATTTCCATATTGGTCCTCAGAATTTACTTTATTCTGTTCATAGAGAGTTTTGGCCCTTAATAGGAAGAACAAATTGTCGTAAAATTGGGCATGATTGTGTAATTTGTTTTAAAGCAAAACCTGTAACATCTGAGCAGATCATGGGCAATCTGCCCAAGGAAAGGTTTAATTTTCATTTCCCATTTAATTGTACAGGGATAGATTTTGTGGCCCATTTTTTATAAAATATCGGGGTCAGAGAAAGGGACTTTTTCATAAAGTCTACGTTTGTATTTTTGTCTGTATGTCACTAAGGTAGTTAACTTAGAGCTTGTTTGTGATCTTACTTCTGAAGCATTCATCACCCCCCTCAGTTTTTCGCAAGACGAGAAAAATCAGAAAAATTGTTTAATGTCAATGCTAGGATTTTTTTGGGTCGCAAATTTAGAACTACGTCGCTTGCATAACTCAATTAAACCTGATAATGAGCTCACAAATTTTCTCTCTTTTGAATCATTTGAATGGAACTTCCTCCCACCTAGAGCACCCAACTTTTGTGGTCTGTGGGAGGCTGCGGTTAAGTATTTTAAATATATCTTCAAACATGTTACAGGCAACTATAAATTGACTTATGAATAGTACTTAACCACAATTTATCCACAAATAGAGAGAGTATTTTAAATTCCCACCCGTCGACTTCTTTATCTGTGGATAGTGATGACTTGCAGGTGTTAACCCCTGCGCACTTTCTAGTTAGTTGACCTCTCACAGCAATCCCAGTACCTAGTATAACCCACATTATTTATGTAGATTAACTCTATAGCAAAAACCCACAAAAATATCGCAGCTAATTTGGAAGGGATGAGAAAATAATTATTTGAATATACTACAGCAGAGAAGTAAGTGGATGATAGCAAAAAAATTTAAAATTGGTGATATGGTTGTCATTATGAAAGATATTATTCCAATTTGCAAGTGGATTATTGGCAGAGTAGTTGATGTGTTTTATTATGGAAAGGAATCAAAAGTACGTGCATTAAATGTAAAGACTAAACATGGAATTTATAAACGATCCATTGGAAAGGTAGCAGTATAGCCTATTAAAAATCAAATATGCATTGTCAAATTATATTTTCCTATTCTTTTTTTTTTCTTATAATTGATAAATTTTAATCAAAATAAATCATCGAAATACTAAAGCAGGGGTCGTACTCTCCGCCTTTTTTTCAGGACACTCACAGTGATGAGAAATTTTTTTCTTGATTGATACCACTATTTGTGTACAATAATCTCAATCCTATTTAATCGCTACACTTTACTCTGAAAATAACCACAAATATTTGTGTATAAAATTAGTGGTGGCAAAAAAAGCCACGGTTTCTGATCTCTAAGAGTGTCCTGAAAAAAGGGCGGAGAGTACGACCCCTGCTAAAGCCATTTGTATTTCTTACATTCTCTTGAAACACTGAGAGTTCGTGTTATGAACTTTTTTTTATTCTTGTTTAGACATGAAAAATGGTATATTAGAAATAAACATTAAAATGAGTATTTACTGTTAAAAAAAAAAAAAAAAAAAAAAAGAGAGAGAAAAGGAATATATAATTTTGATAATATTGCTATATATGTTTTCTTTAGTTTTTTATTATTTAGTTCTCTTTGCATTTATGGATTGTTTCATGGACCCTATTTCATGTTTATAAGTTTAAATTCTGTTAATTATTTTCTTTATTTCTCAGTGTAATTAATGTATAATTCAATTTTGTATTTGTAGCATATATTCTATAGTGTATGTCTTCATGTGAAAATTTTGAAATTGCCATTTCAACGCCGGGCGGTATGTTGCACCTGCGCACAATGTAACGGTAAAAATATCTCTCCTTTGGAATGGAGAGCTAGTCCAATTTTTGTAACTCCGTGTATGGGAGGCTTGCACATATCTCTACTCCCTTTCTGAAGTATTCAAAAAATGTTTCGTGATGTCAAAATCACCGCTAGTTATTAAAGTTATTTCTCACAGTCCACTCTATCTTTTATTTGTCGAAAAAATGTGTTATATGGATTTAAATGTCTGATTTCACAATGTTCATAAAGATTTTTCAATGTACACATTCTATACCTGCATTATGTTTTCTGTTTAATATCTCATTTTCAATGTTAATATGCATTTTATGAAATGTGTTAAAGAAAAATATGCTTTTGTTTATATTTGAATACTTTTTTGTGCGAAAGCTTAACTCAGCTGTTTATAATAAATCGTTTATTTATTTGTTTATTTATTTTATCTGTTGTCCTTCACTTAAGTCAAAGAGTTTAAAAACAAGAGAAGGTCAGAAAATATTTAAAAAAGAGGGGGAGAAAAGACAAAATGTGATTATTCTTCTGACAATTCTACTGCACACTGTTGTATTATCAATTTCATGTAATTAAAAGTTTGTTTTATTACAACATAATTTATGTACGCAAAAATGTTTCTACGTTACGCTTTAAATAAATCATTTTGACTTCAACATAATCTTGCAATATACTCGCTGTATGGGAAGTATCTGCAAGCGTAAAAATATATGAAATCAAACCTCAAAACGCTCAAACCTTAATCTCACACATGGAACAGATATACAGGGGGATTATTATTACGATTTCAAATCACTCTAATTTTATAACTACCCATCAGAGCGATTTGATACTTTACCAGAACAATCGTGAGGCAACGAAATTGTGTTTGGCAAAAGAAAAAAATATGTAGTTCCAAAATGCGCCGTGAATTAACCGTAAAGGATTTGTTTCATGAAGCTCCTCCTTTTCTCCTTTCACAATGAATGTTTTCGCTGTAAACACGTATTCTTGTCTTTTTGCTAAAAACATTGTAGTAAACCCTTGAAGTCTATTGTTTCCTGCTATACCGTTGTGTTGCTAACAACACTCATGTGTTTAATGAGTCCATTTAGGCGTTTCCCCTGACTTTACCCTGACAGCACCATCTACAGGAACATTTTGGAACAACTGTTTTCCTCCCCCAAACAAAATTTCATTGCCTCACGATTTCTCTGGTAAAATAAGAAAACCTCTAGTGGGTAGTTTTAATTTTATAGCGTTTTGAAATCGTAACTTTAATTATAATCACCCTCTACTAGCAGAGTGCGGATTTCATATACTGGTTATGGAAAAGAATTTTGGGAACATATCTGTGGTCTTCGAGCCTTCTTTTTTGTGGCAATCGCTTTCTTGGCAAATGGTTCATCGGATTTTGCATGTTTTAAATGGTTTGTTCCCCTTACCAGCAAAACTCCAAAGGAAAGTCAAACAGAACAGCTTTCAATCAATAACAAGGATTGGATCACTTGCTTTTCATTTTAGCTAGTATATGCTGTGGTTTGTGTTTAATTTATCCGCAATCAAAATATGAAACTGTGATAACAAAGATAGAGGAAACTTACTTTGGCGGATTGGAAGTGGAATTTCGATTTCGCGAATGTATGGTGGAATGGTTGATTGTAGGATTTCAGGCTGATTGACTCCGTAAGTGCCCTAGGCCTATGGGGGAGAGTGCCCTCCATGGGGGATCTTTCTAAGGGGTCATAGCCCGTATTTACTCGAGTTTCGGAGGAAACCACTGAAAACACCGAATGGCTAGGTCGATGAGCACGACCTGGAATTGAACTCGGGAATTCCCGTCTACCAGCTTTAAGCGCAGAACCGCTCGGCCGCTGTTGGGCGAATGGAGGGGTGTGATTTTCCGAAGCAAAATACGGAGGCTGCTCTTATGTCTCGTCGATGGTCCCATATCCTGTATGAAAGATAGATGGCTCAAAATGCTGTGCATTAGATTGAAACTTTAATTTAGAAAATTTCGAAATAATTTTTTCACTGATGGTAATCGAAATTACTCACATATTTGACTGATACATTCAGTGTTCAAAAATGTGAAGGAATGGGTTTTTACGTAGCACTAATGCTGTACTATGGGCAATTGCCGATGGCCTAAGTTTTACGTCACCAAAGTTGATCTGGAGACATGCTATTACATTTTTAATCCTCAAAGGAAATGATGGTTTCCCTTTTTCGGCAACACTCTTCCCACTTACAGGTATTAATTTTACACATTGAAGTAGTGAGAGAAGTAGAGTACAAATTCTCTACACTGGCTGTGAAGAAAAGATCCGCGAACATCACTGCGGTTTTTGCGCCTTCTTAGATTTCTTGCGTTTCATTTCAGCTAGTGTAGGTTGTGGTTTGTGTTTAAGGTTGTTCTCAAATAAGAAGCTAAATTTTGGGCATACTTTCTGACAGAAGATAAAAATAGTTTTTACGTTCACATACGTAAAAAAAAAGTTAACCTACAAGTCTAATTTCCTGAAAATTTTATATTTTCCTTTAAAAAAGTACTTTTGTCCCCGCCCCCCCCCCCCCAAAAAAAAAAAAAAAAAAATCCAAAATTGATTTATTTTATATATGTAGTGAGAAATTCTAACGTATTCTTGGACAGAAAAACAGAATTAGAATTAAAAAAGGGGGGAAAAGTACATTCTATGTATACGTATGTGTTAGTCTCATCGAATTAATGTTTGAAAATTTTAATCTTTTTAAATATTTTTAATGTTTTATGTGTGAAACTCACTACATTTCAATCTATTTAAAAATGAAAACGAGTTTCAGAATATGTTTGTAGATGACTGCACTGGAGTTATAAAAAGAGATGAATTTGGGAATATTTCTTAATTAGTATTAATTTTTTCGAGTCACAAAATGTACAATAAAATGTACATTACCAATTATCACATTGATTTCCGTGGAAATGTTAGTTATTTTTTATTTATATTTCATAAAACAAGAATGTTTTCTATTAACCAATAAAAAATGTTTATTTGAGCTTTTAACCAATTACAAAATTTAGCGGTTCTCCAATTAAATGGTTACTGCTTAACATTTAAAATCGCCAAATTTTAACGATAAGCAGAGCTATGCCAATATGGCTGCTAAATACAATATATGGTTCCTGATGAAATACTTTAAGCTTATTTTATTTAATACATTCCTGAATTTTGTTTTCGTCAGAAATTAATAAAAAATATTGAAATATGTCAAATTATTCAAAAATGCACTGATTTATACTTCCTTTACTCTTCTTACGTGTGGAAGAGAAAGTTAAGAAGATATTATTTTTGAAACTGAGTTTTTGATGTATTTTGACGTTTTCAGGTTATTTGAATCCAAAAATTGCATTTTCTTGCGAATGGTCTCTGTGTCTGACTCAGAGTTGGGCAAAATCGTAATTCAATTAATTTGTAATGAATTACATTTCAATTGACAGTAAGCAATTACAATTATGATTAGTTGTAAATGTAACTGAGCATATGCAATTAATCATTACTTTAATCGTAACTAAAAGCTTTCAATTATAATTACTTTACTGTAATTATAATTGAAAAAATTTAGTTACAATTACGTGTAATGTAATGAATAATCATTTTATAAAATTGAAATGTAATTGCAGTTAAAAACATTATAATTATAATTATCTGCCTGTAATTATAATTAAATTTTGCAGTTACAATTATATGTAATGTTAATGGGTAATCATTTTATAGAATTAGAATATAATTGTAATTAGAAACGTTATAATTATAATTACTTTTCTGTACTTATAATTAAAAATTTACGATTACAATTATATGAAATTTAATGGTTAATTATTTTACGCAGTTGAAACGTAATTGTAATTACTGACGATATAATTATAATTATAATATTGTAATTGTGACTTTGGAATTCAAATTACATTTAGGTAGAGATCGATTTAACTTCTTCGCTGATGTTCTGACGAAAAGCTATGATTCGATCCACACGAAATTTTGAATTTAGAGTTAAGTGTTAGTATGACAAACATTGCATTCCTGGAAGGGGGAGGGTCTGATCCCAACTTCCCTTATCTCAAAAAATTATGGTCCGAACTTTTAAGAAACTTTAAGTTTGGTGTTAGTATGACAAAAATTGAACCGTTGGAAGGGGAGGGAGGATCTTACGTCTCACGGAACTTCATCTCGAGAAATTATGGTCGAAACTTTACAAAATTTTGAATTTCTGGTTGGTTGTCTATTAGTATAACAAAGAATGCACCATTGAAAGGAAGGAGAGTTTTATCTCCTTCAACCTCACCGAAATTAGGGTGCAAATTTTACGAAATTTTAAATTTCGGGATAGTCGGTGTTAGTATGGCAAATGCTGCACTGTTGGAAGGGGGAGGGTCTTACCTCTCCCCCCTCCTCCTCAAGGAGCCTTATTTCGAAAAATAATGGTCCGAACTTTTAAATGGTCCGAAAATTTTAAATTTGGAGTTGTTTGAGTGTTAGTATAACAAAGACTACACCGTTGGAAGGGGGGGGGGGGGGAGGAGTTCTTACCCCAACATGTCTTATGTTGGAAAGTTATGGTCCTAACTTTACGAAATTTTAAACTTGGAGTTGGTTTCGTGTTATTATGACAAAGAGTGCACCATTGGAAGGGAATACGGTCTTACCCCCCATAGTGCCTTATCTCGAAAAATTATGTTCCAAACTTTACGAAATTTTAAATTTAGGGTTGGTTTAGTGTTAGTATTACAAAGATTACACCGTTTTTTTAAATTTGGGGTTTGTTTAGTGTTAGTATAACAAAGATTACACCGTTGGAAGGGGAAGGGTCTTACCCGCCACGTTGCCTTATCTCGAAAAGTTACGATGTTGCTGTTGCGGAATAAGGCCGATTGAGTACTCTTGGGTCCTAGGCCAGACGGGGGGGTGCCTTCCGTGAAGGTCTTTCTAAGGGATCCAAGCCTGTATTTACGCAAGTTTCGGAGAGAACCACGGAAAACTCCGCACGGCTAGGCCGACGAGCGCGACCTTGGATCGAACCCGGCACTTCACGTCTACCAGCTTTGAGCGTAGAACCGCTCGGCCGCTGGTGGACCGAAAAGTTACGGCATTAATTTTATGAAACTTACAATTTGTAGTTGGTTTGGTGTTAGTAGGATAAAGACTGCACCGTTCGAAGGGGAGAGGGTCTTACACTCCACGGAACATTATCTCGAAAAATAATGGTCCGAACTTTATGAAATTTTAAACTTTCAGTTGTTTGGGTGCTATTATAACAAAGACTGCACCGTTAGAAAGAGAAAGTGTCTAGAAAAATTACAATCCTAATAACTTTAAGAAATTTTTAATTTGGTGTTAATTGGTTATTATTATAACAAAGATTGCACCGTTCGAAAGAGGAAGGGCCTTACCTAGGAAATTTATTATCCTAACTTTACAAAATTGCAAATTTGGAGTTCGTTTGGTGTTAATATGACAAACAGTACATCGATAGAAAGGGAGAGGCTCTTACCCCTACGGTGTCTTATTTCGAAAAAGTGTGGGCCAAACTTTACAAAATTTTAAATTTGGATTTGGTTGGATGTTATGTTAACAAAGACTGCATTGTTTGAAGTGGGGTCTTACACCCCATGGTGCCTTATCTCGGAAAGTTACTATTCCATTTTTTCGAAATTTTAAATTTGGAATTGGTTTCGTGTTACTTTGATGAAGAATACTGTTGGAAGGGGACATGGCCTCCCCCCTCATAGCGCCTTATCACGAAAAACTATGGTCGAAACTTCACGAAATTTTAAATTTAGAATTGGTTGGGTATTAGTTTAACAAAGACTGTTTGAAGAAGGGGTCTTACTTCCCACGGTGCCTTATCTCGGAATGTTACCGTTCTAATTTTTTGAAATTTTAAATTTGGAGTTGGTTTGGTGTTACTATAATAAAGACTACACTGTTGGAAGAGAGGAGGGCCTTACCCCCCATGGTGCCTTATCACTAAAAATTATGGTCCAAACTTCACGAAATTTTAAATTTGGAGTTGGTTTGCTGTTAATATGACAAAGAGTGCACCGTTGAAAGGGGAAAGGGTCTTACCCCCCACGATGCCTTACCTCAATTTCCCCCGGTGGGGTGGGGAGGGGCAAAAAGACTGAGGTTTTTGACAAGTTTCAATTAATCATTTTATTTTATTTTATTTGTGGGTGGGTAGATTTTAATAATTTATATGTAATTTTAAGTCTTAATTTAAACATAGTGGCCTGCGAAGCATGCAACACCTGATAGTATAAATGTACATATATTTATATTTCATTTGCCTTTTAGAAAAGCTAAAAAAACGAAGCACTAATTTATCATCTGATAAAGTTAAAGAAATGAAATTTTAATATATATATACATATATTTAATACATTTTATTTCTTTAAAGGAAAAAAATAATATTTTAAAATTTATCAAAACATTACAAATATAATATGTCGTTTGTCATTTTCGATTTTTATGTGTTTATATTTTAAATATACTTGGAGTATCTCTATTAAACTATAAGCAGAATGAGGCTTTCTTTTTTTTTTTTTTTTTTTTCCATTTGAAAAAATGAAACAAAGAAAGAAATAACTCCACATATATATAAAGGTATTTTATTTATTTCAATTTTATATCTTAAGATGTAATCTTACTATTTCTAAGAAAATCCTTAAGAAGCTGAGGTTATCGTAGGTCCATAGAGACCCGAGTCATTTTTCTTTGTCTTATTTCTCAGAGCCGACATATAAAAGAATACCTATGCATCAATTCCGTGATTTTTTCGGTAAATATACCATTCTTAAGCTTTATTATGCAATTTGAACGTTTCAAATACCTTAATTTGTTCAAAAGTTATGATTTTTTTTTTGTCAATACCTGCAGTTTTGGGAAGTGGGTGTGTTCCTGATGAAAAGTAAAATATTTGTTTATTTGTTTATTTATTTATTTATTTATTTTGTAATATTCTTTGTCTGCCCTTCAAGTAGAAGAATTTAAGATTGTTCAAAAATTTTATCAGATTTTTTCCTTAAAAATTATGTATTCTAACATGCCTCGGATCTTCAGCGACCCATGGTATTCTAACAAAGTGCCGAAAAAAAAAAAAATGATAACCTAATCGGGTTAGTATATATATCCCTTAACTAGAAACATGCGAAATTGTTACGAAAACAGAACCGTGCTGACATTCAAAAATTTACTATAAAAATGAAAACAAACAAAACTTTAAATAGTTTACAAATAGTAAACTTAAACACATATTCTTTTATATTAATGTATTAACATCACCATATTAGGTGAAAGATTAAGTGGAATGATAAAAACTGGAGACGTTCATTTTTGCGTAGAGGGTAGGTACGTAGACACAGCAGCCTCACAGTCGGCAAGTTTCCGGTTCAGAGTTAATGAAAATTTGAATAACGATCGCTTACCATTTTTAAAAATTTGCAGTGAGTGCTACGCATACTTGGGAGGGGGGAGCTTAGTGGGGCAGAGGGGAAGAAATTGTTACCGATTTTTATGAAAATTTGTAAAACTGTCAATTACTATCTATGAAAATTACAACGAGAATTACATATAGCTCTGGGGTTCAGGGGGGGGGGGGCTGTAGCGTTCAGAAATAAAATAATCTTATAAAAAGTAACTTAATACTGATTTTCATGAAATCTTTCGTAAATAACTACTTAATTTACAAAAAGTTTTACATATATCTGAGAATGGGGGGAGTCACGGAAAGCAGTGGGGAAAAAAATGATTTTTTTTATACCACAATGTATCCGATTTAGTGAAATTTAGAGTAAATGTCGCTTGCTGTTAAAAAAAAAAAAAAAAATCACAATGAGTGTTACATATATCTGAGTGTAGGGAGCCATTAAAATGTTGTTTTTATTTAATATCTTTTGATCCAATTACCGAATAAGCTAATAATAATTAAAAAAAAAAAAAAAAAAAAAAATGGCGTTAGCTAGATTTTTTTCCCTGAGTAATAAATGTGGCATTTTTCGCAGCTATCAGTTGAACGGTATAGATCTGTATAGCGAACAAAAAATCTGGGCAAGCAAACAAACAATCAGCTTTGTATTTACATAGAAGAAAATTAGGGAAAAAGATTGTGCTTCGTTTATCGCTTGTTGGAAATGGAGCGGGTGTGTGTGTGTGGGGGGGGGGATTACATGAGGGAAAGATGCTGAACAATTAAAAGACTTCTGTGGAGTGTGTGATCAGCAATCGTTAGCGAAAGTAAGAAGGGACATAAAAAATTATGAGTGAAAGATATTAAAGAATTTTATTTCTTTATAAATTCTAGAATTTAATAAAACAAGTTTAAAATGAATATTTACATTTATGATGTGGATAGGGAAAGATTGGAAATAATGAGGCTTCTGTCGGACAAGTGATCACCAATCGTTAGCGGTGGCAAGGGCGGGGATCCAAAAATTATATGAGTAAGAGATATCAAACAATTCTACTTTTTTACAGGTTGTAGAATATAATAAATCCTTATTAAATCATGTTCTTACACTAAGAACAAGATACGACAAGGATTTATTTAACAAAACCCTATGAAGTGTACATTTTTTACATAGGAATTTTTGCTAGTGTTCGGACACTTTTGTTACCGACTGTACATATAGCGTCGGGGGTAAAAGAAAGCGGGGGGGGGGGGAGAAAAATATTGTTTTTGTACGACCATGTCGCCGACTTTAATGAAACTTTGTATAACTATCACTTACTCTTCATGAAAAATTACAGTGAGCATTATATATAGTTGGGGGGGGGGGGGGGCGAAAGGGAGCATAGGGAAAAGCAGTTAGAAAAGTTCTCTTCAACATTACATCGTTTCATATGCATAGAAAACTTGGCTTAAATATTGATTATTGTCTATTTTAAAAAAATATTGTGACGGCTAGATATACAGAGATGGCATGGGACACACTGAAATAAAATGATTTTTTTATACCGCTTTATTACCGTTTTTAACTGAACTTTTCAGAAATATAACTCCATGTTTGTGGAAAATGAGAGTGAGTGTTACATATCACAGTGATTTTTCTTTTCTTAAATTAGTATTCAAAATTTTTCTTCAAATTTTGATTAAAAACTGTAAAAAGTTAAAACAAAAACCTTTTTCTTTCTCTCTCTCTTTCTTCTTCTTCTTCTTTTTTTTTTTTTTTTTTATTAATCTGTCCCCTTTGTCTTTTCTCCAGGGAAAAAAAATATTTACAAATTTGTTGATGTTTAGCATGTATTTTACAATTAATAATTAAGGAAAGCGACCTTATTTTTTGGGCGTCGGAAAAAAATGAGACTTTTCACAAATGCTACTTGCAAAAGAAAAAAAAAACTTGGGACTTGCAAATATATTGGGGGTTAAAGTACAGTCGGAATTTTTTTTTTCTATCATAACATCTTTTTTCTTTTCTCACCCCTATAGCCCTCCAAAGTATTTTTCAGGACACATATATTTAACAAGTAGCATTTATTAAAAATGCCCTCCGGCACTCTTTCTTCCGGATCGTGGAAAATGAACACTTTTCCTTATTGCCACTTGTAAAATGCATGCTAAAAATCTACGAGAACGTAATTTTTTGTTTCCTGCGATACGGTACTAAAAGGACAGATTAAACGAAAAAAATCTCGTTTTTGAATTACCTTTTCGGAGATTTTAATCAAACACTGAATTTTTGAGTATTAGGAAGATAAAGACACTATGATACGTAACACTCATTGTAAATTTTTCATAAACAGCAATATTTAACACTTTGTGGCGCGCTGTCCTCGCTGCGAGGACGCAATTATTAAGCTCCAGCTGCAAAAACTCATCCCTGAATTTTTTTTATCAAAAATTTTCTTTTATAACGTAGCAGAAAAAAGCCGTTTTTACAAACTTAAAATTTCTTCTATTTTAATTTTGTTCGTGAATTCGGGGGGCAGTCCAATCTAAATGATCTCGATTACCTTGCGCCGCAAAGGGTTAAGCAAAGTTTTATTAAATCGGCAACAGCGTGGTGTAAAAATATCATATCCTTTCCGTATGCTCCCTATCCCCTGGATATAATCTTCTCTGTAATTTTTTATGAACAATAAGTGATATCTGTACAAAGTTTCCTATAAATGTAAAGAGGGATGCGTAAAAACAATAATTTTCTTTCTCTCTGTCTCCCCTTGGCCTCTAGATATATCTAACGCACTCTCTGATTTTTCCTTAAAGGTAGATGATAGTTGTTCAAATTCTAATTAAAATCGGTAACACGATGATATTTAAGCAATCATTTTCCTCTTCTGCTCCCCCCAGGTATAGATCAGTATAAATTTTCCTAATCAGTAGGTGGTATTTACAATAAGTTTTATTAAAATGAAAATCATAGTGATATAAAACAACTTTCTTTTCTTCTGCTGTACATCATCCCCTCCCCCCACAAAAAAAATCATATGTAACACTCACTTTAATTTTTCATTAACAATAATATTTACACAAATTTTCAACAAACAATCGATAGGGGGTCGGTTTAAAAAATATTTTATTCCCCTCTGCCTTCCTTAACCCTCCTCCCCCCTTCAACTGCATGAAAAACTCACTTTCATTTTCATAAAGAATAAGTGACAGTTATACAAAATTTCATCAAAATCGGTAACACGGTGATATGAGAATATAAGAACAACAGTTTTCTTTCCCTCTGCCCCCTCCTGCAGATATACGTAACACGCATTTTAATTTTTCTTAAATAGTAAGTGTTATTTATATAAAGCTTCATTTAAACTGCGTGATCAAAAATAAATAAATAAATAAATAATAATAATCCATATGCACCCCTCGTGCGCCCTCCCCTTGCCATATATAATACTCATTCATTGTAATTTTCAATAAACAGTAAGTGATATATTATATAAGATATCACTAAAATAGCAACATGATAATATAAAAAATAATTTTATTTCACTCTGGCCCTCTCACTTATCTCCCTCCCTTCCAAATAAGTGTGACACTTGCTGTAATTTTTCATAATTAATAAATGATTTTTATACAAAGTTTCATTAAAATCGGTAAGAAGGTGATATAAAAACAATTATTTTCATTCAAATTACCCGAAACCCCTCCCGCAGATGTATATAATCCTTACTGCTTATTTTCTATTAATACTATGTGAATGTTGTACCAATTTAATTGAAATTACCAATATATATATATATATATATATATATATATATATATAAATATATATATATGAAAGTCATTATTTAAATTATTAAATATTTATTGATTTTGAATATTGCAAAAGTATTCCCTTTTTTTAATCCCCCCCCCCCCAAAAAAAAAAAAAATAAATAAATAAATAAAAAAAAAAAAACTGATTTATAACAACCACACGATTTCCATTGTCCAACACTAGACATATTATACATTCTTTTTTGGAAAGATCATATTGATTATATTTAGAAAACACAAAATTGTTTCAATAAATTAGACACCTAGCAAATTTCCTGTAAGAGCAAACTGATACATATGTCGAGAAGATATACAAAAGAGAATGTACATAGTAAATAAATAAAATAATAATAGTAATAAAAAAATATAATTAGAGGCCGTTTTTTAAAGCACGCATTTCCAAAATCCTGAACTGTCCTGCCTAATCAGGACGATCGTGAATTTTCTTGTAGTAACCAAGTAGTGAATTTATGTTGCAAATTTGAAGAAAATTGTTAGAACTGTTTTTGAGACATCGACTTTCAATCCCCTGCCAATTTTCATGAAAACTGAGCAAACTCATCAACTCACTGCAAAATAACAATTATATACTTAAAGGTCTATAAAGGAGTCAGTATGGTGAATTTGAAGAGAATACATAGAGCTGTTTTTAATGGAATGCATTCGCGAGATCTAAAATTGACCTATTTATTCAGAGTGTTAAGCAATTTTCCTGAACTATTCAGTTAACACATACGGAAAGACATCCAAAACGATGTTTATATAGTCGTTTTGAAGAAATTGTTAGTCTTTTTGACATACGGATATACGGTCTCACTTCAGGTTTTGCAGTTTTCATTAAAAATTTGGAAAAATCATCTGTACACTAAACTTATCTTAATTCTGAAGTTCAGTAGTTTTATTTTTATTAGTTTCGGAGATTTTAATGTCACAATATTCCCCGTACACATAGAGAAGGTGTCGGTAACAAAAGTCTCCGAACACTAGCGAAAATTCCTATGTAAAAAAAGTACACTTAATACAGTTTTCTTAAATAAATCCTTGCCAAATCCTTGCCGAATCCTGTTTTTAGACTAAGAACAGAGACTTTTGTTACCGACTCTTCCTACACACATACACTGACCAGTTGCACACTACCTAACATACTGACCAGTTGCGAAAAACAATTTTTTTTTTTTTGACTCAGGAGACTCTAAAACATGTAAATCAGATGAAAATTTGACATCGAAATTTTTGGCCGACAACAATACTTCCATTACCTGCGGTTGTCGGGTGATGAAAGTAATAAATAAGAAGTTCTACACTTATATAAAGTTCTTATAACTATGATCTGTAACATGCCTTCCCAATTTGTAATTCAATTTAGAATTTACACTTTAGAGCACTTGCAATAACGTAAATGTACAAACCATAATGGTAACGATATATATATTTTTTTATCTACCTGGAAAGAGCTATAAACCCTGCAAAAACCCTGCACTCATCAATATCAATATAGATCATCACGCTACGGGGTTTTATAATATGCAGTACCAACTTTGAGTTTAATCGAATGAACGTTTACACGTTATCATGTAAATTCTGTAAATACATACAACACTTTAATGTATGGATACACTGAAATTTTATAATTGAATTTTTTTATTAGTCCCCCCCCCCTTTTTTTTTTAATAATAATATTTATTTTGGAAAGTAAAAGCATATATCCATCCTTGTTTTAAAGTATAACAAATACGCCTACCTAAAATCAATTTCAAGAACCTGTCCTCCAAGTGATGGTGAAGGGAGGGGAAAGGGGCAAGCTGGATGGCAGTTTGGCAGCTGGATTCATTGATGTTCTGAAACTATTTCCACGAAAATGCAGCTAATGTATAATATATATTGTAGTTTCATTGATAATATTCATTATTAACCATATTTGAAAGAGCTTTAACTTAAAAAAAAAAGAAAGAAAAATACGTCAATTTTTTCTTTTCAATAATGATAATAATAATTTCAAAAAATTTTATTCACTTATTAACATTTACAGTTATAAATTTTCTAATTAAAAATTTGCATTTGTAGATAATATTTGTTTTGTGAATCTTAAGCATCCCATCAACAGCAGATTCTTAAAAAATCTGCTCAGAAACATTTTATTGTGTTAACAAATGCTATCTCGTCGTTTTTGTACTTTACATCAGGTTAGTGGGCTGCGCCCGCTTCTTTGGTCACTATATTTAAATGATTTCTCAATTTCACATCATTATTAATTAATAATAATAATAATAATAATAATAATAATAATAATAAATAAAAAATATATCATTGTAATCATCGAAACCTATATGAAATATTGACCATTGCATTCGGTAGTGGGTTTTCACGCTCGCAGCATGACGTATCGGGTCCCTACCGTCTTCGGTAGCGCCTTACCCGCTTTAAGGAACATATGCAATATGCATATGTTCCTTCTTCCCCCGCGAATAAACTTAGAAGTTTCGCGAAATTCCAGAAAAGTGCATATTGCGTACACTTAACCAGCACCCACACACTAAATTTCGCCATTCGGAGATAATTTGCGGCAGAGTAAAACTTGAAAACGTGTTTTTTGCCTCTCCACCACAAGGGAGCGAGTGAATAATTTCGCATAATGGTTTCGAGTGCGTGTTAGGTTCGCATAACCAAGCGACTCATTAAAAGATCGCATTCCTGAGATAATTTGGAGCAGAGTTACAATTTTCTTGCCCTCTCCCTTAAGGGGGGGGGGGTTGAACATTCCCAAAATATTTTTGCACTATATTTTAGGAACGTATAACCAAGACACATTAAAAAAAATCGCCTTTGTAAGATTATTTGGAGCACATTTATGCATGGAAATATGTTTTTTGCCTCCCGATCCCCAATGAGTGTATAGGGAGGAATTTCGCTAAATCCTTTGTAGTGTGTGTTGGGTGTTCATAATCAATCGACACATAAAAAAAAATCGTTTTCTTGAGATAATTTTGAGCAGAGTTACTCTTTCAAAGTTTGTTGCCCCCCCCCCCTTCCTGCCATTAAATGCGGGTAAGGAGAAATTTCACAAAATCCCTTTATATTGCGAGTTGGGTACGTCAAAAAAAAAAAAAAAAAAATCATGTATAAAATTAATCTTACTGAGATAATTTGAAGTAAAGTTATATTTGCTTCAAAAAATGTTTATTGTCCCCTCTGTCTCCAAGGAGAGGGGGAAGGGGTAAATTTCGCAAAATCTTGTTACAATGGATATACAAATAAACAACCGACACTACAAAATTCTTGACCTGAGCTCCTGTAGATAAAACGGAGGGGGGTTTGGTCTCGAACTCGCTTCCTTGTAACTCCCCTCAAAAAACAAAAATGGATTTCTGGAAATAATATCTCCAAGAAAACGCACGCCTATTTTCAACATCTTTGTAGCAGTATTTATAGAGTTCTACTCGTAAAACCAGATTTTGTGAAATTTTCACACCAGAAAATCGTTTTCTCTCCCTCCCTCTTTTAAAATTCCAAAATCCCAGAAAACAGTTTTTTGTGCTCAAGTCTAGTCTCCCCATGTGCAATTCTTTCACCTTGAAGTAATTTGAAGTCGAGTTATGCTTACAAACGTGTATTTGTCTCCGTTTTCGCAAAACAGGGGGGGGGGGAGGGGATTTAGCAAAAATACCGTTTTTGTGGAAGTCAGGGTCCGTAAACTAATCTACGCACCAAAATTTGATTTGTGTCTTTATATCCCACAGAATCGCCACGAGCTGTATTGTGCTAGGAAAGGAGGCTCTCGAATTTTCTCCCTTAAACTTAGCCTTCCCACCAAAATCGAAAATCGAAAAAAAAAAACCATATATAGGTTTTTGGAAATATCCTCAAGAAGACGAACGGCTGTTGTAAATATTTTTGTACGATTATTGGACGAGTTCTACTCAAAAATCAGGATTTTGCTACATTTCCCATAGAAATTGTTTTTCTCCCTTCCCCCTTAAAAATTCAAATTTCCAGAATCGCAGAAAATGACTTTTTAGTACTCAAGTCTAGTCTCCCCATCTGCAATTTCTTCACCGTGAAGTAATTTGCTAGCCGATTTATGCTTATAACCGTATTTTTACTTTCTGTCCCCACAGGGGAAAGGGGGGGGGTTAAAAAATTCTGTCTTAGTGGGGGTCAGGGTCCTAAAACCAACCTGCACACCAAAATTTGTTACTCTATCTTGTATAGAATCGCCACGGCTGTGTTGAATAGAAAACCATCCCCCCCCCCCCTCCCTTCTCCTTTCTGCTTCCCAAGAATACCTAAGGAAATCAGTATTGAATAAGAGTACTTAGTTGTTCTTAAAAAATAAAATAAAAAAAATAAATAATACTTACACACACACACACACACACACACACACACACACACATATATATATATATATATATATATATATAACCTTCTCCATTTTTTATTCACAGCCACCCCTTGCCTCGAAGGCGGTTAGCATCTATTTTTGTCCCCAGAATTTTTCCAAAATACAGCTTCATTAATTTTGCAGCAATCGAAGAAAAAGTGATAAAAATGTTTTTCATTAATCCCTCCACCTTTTCGTCAGATATAACTGTTACTCGGATTTTTTTTTCTACATTAGTAAGAAGAATTGTGAAATGTTTGTTTGTAAATAGCAAATATATATATAGTATATATAAATCTCTTTTTTTTTCTTTTATTTCCCAATCCTTTTACTTTTTTTTTTTTTTTTTTTTTTTTTACTGTTTAGAATGTATTTCTAAAGTAAAAATTCGAAAAAGTTCCTATTACGGATACTTTTTATTATTCTAAGTACATTTTCTTCCCCGAGATCGTTATATTTTGTTACGTATAATATAATCGTTTTATAGCTCGATCCTTTACATATCCACTGTTACAAACTATCATAACTGTTAAACTTCTAACTTCTAATTTTTTTTTTTTAATTATGATTTTGCTTAGTGAAAAACTTAATGAATTTATGATTCTTGGTAGGAAATATTAACGCAGGGGAAGGGGGGGGGAGATAATTAAGCTATGCTTTTCAAATTTAATATATTTTATTTAAATGGAAATATCTTTTACTTTTATTATTTATTTATTACAAAAAGTTGTTCACTTGTTTTAGTCCCACATGCTACCTTGTTTAAAACTTATTTATATAAATACAGCCTTTAATAATATCACTGAATTGAATTGTCTTCTCAATTATTAAATGTTTTCCTGGCTGCAGTTTGAAATAAGTTTCTCATTGCTGCTCCCCTCACCGAAAATCCCGTATATATCTAAGATGCTACAGTTCAAATTAAAATTTGTGTTTATATTTCAAACCTTTAGTAGATAATCTTTTAATTTCAGTGGTGTTTTCAATATTTGAATTTGTGTATATTAGTATTATCTAGTCTCAATTTTTTATCTAAGTACTATAACTTCTAATATTTATTAAAAAGCTCGATAACTTTTATGGTAAATCTATAATGAAGAATTAACTAGATAAAGTTTTATTGAAGTTATGTACTTATAAATATGAATGTTTTATCGAATAACATGATCGCAATATTATATTAGAGCGTAAAAATTGTCTTATATATATATATATATATATATCTATACTGATAAGTATAAAGGATTTATGTCCAAAAATGTCGATTTTGAGTTAAGTACAAAGTCAGACTCAGAAAAAAATTCTCTATCGATTGGTATAAAAGATTTAAATCCATGCCATTTAGTCTTTGAGAAAATCCATTGGTAAAAAAAGATTCAAGTCAGAAATTTAGCATTAATCTTTGGTATAAAATATTTAATTCAATTGTTTCCTTTCATTAAATGAAGGTTGACAATCACTGAATGGTATAAAGGGTATAAATCAACATAATCCCTTTTTCCTAATCGATTCTTCTGATTAGTTTTTAGTTAGTTTAACTTTATTTTTCGTCTCCTGAAAAATCAAGAATAGGGACTTAATCCTTTATACTTATCAGTACAGATATATACTAGCAGACCCGGCCACGCGTTGCTGTGGCTATGTTATACGTTGAATTATAATATTGTAGTAAAATATTCAATACATTAAAATTATTATTTACGAATAAAGACCATCCTTGATAACATCCTTGATCTTAGCAGGCTTCGCCCGCTTCGCTGGTCCCTATTTTTAAATGATTCACTATAATTAAAGAATTCTCAAAATTGCATTAATTTTTAACATGTGAAAAAAAAAAGAGAAAAAAAAAATCTGATCGGGAAAAATGTTCGACACTCATAATGAATCCATATATTATCGAAAGGAAAATGATATAAAATACAAAAAAATCTTCTCTCATCTGTGGAATAATCTGTCCGGACCCTCACTGCCTGCGGCAGCGTACACCTGTGCAAACCGTGCGCACCGTTTCTTCGTCCACCGTTCCCGCCCTTCTTAATAACTCTATACTTTCGAAAATATCCGCAATCGATTTATCGGGCATTAAAACTTAATATTACTAATTTTCAAAGCTCTAACTCTTATTTCTATTATTTTGCCCCTTTGCCCTCCCCCCTCCCGACTATTCTAAATAATTTTACAAATTCGAAAATATCTACAGTTTATTTGTAGGTGTCAAAAACCTGTATGCACCAATTTGAACGATCTAACTATATTTTTATTTTTTGCCCCTCTGCCCCCCCTTCCCGCCCCTCCTAATAAATTTACAAATTCGAAAATATCCGCAATCGATTTGTTGGTATCAAAAATTCTATGCACCAATTTTGAACGATCTAACTCCATTTTTATATTTTGCTCCTCTTAATAATTTTACAAATTCGAAAATATCTGCAATCGATTTGTAGGTATCAAAAACTTCTATGTACCGATTTTGAGCGATGTAACTCTATTTTTATTTTTTTGCCCCTCCGCCCCCTTTTCCGCCCCTCCTAATAACTTTACACTTTCGAAAATATCCTCATTCGATTTGCAGGCCTCTAAAACCTATCTATACCAATTTTAAACAGTCTATCTGCATTTCTATTTTTTTTTTTGTAAAATCACGTTTTGGCCCCTCCTCCCCTTTTGGGAGGCGAATTTTGCAATAAAAACTATCCTATCTCTCAAGTTGGACCAAACTGCACACAGTGTCCAAATTTCATTAAAATCGGCTCATTAGTTTAGGAGTTCATCGCGGACAAACATAGTAATTTTTATATAAAAAGATATATATATATGTATGACTTTTTGACTGTATAATTACGCTCTAAATAATGATAACAAAATTCTTCTAAACAACCGAAGAAAAATCCATTACATAATAAATGCAATTAAAATTAACTTTTGACGGATTTCGGAATAATTTAATTCCATTTAATGTAATAATTTAGAAATCATAATTGAATTGACCTGTAATTCAATTTTAGATTAATTCAATTATATTCTCGAAAAATGTAATTTGATTAACTTGTATTCAAATACAAATTAATTGAATTACATTTTATAAGGTGTAATGTGAATTGATTTGTAATTTCATTACAGGTTAATTTAATTATTTTCGAAAACTTAATTGAAATTAACCTGTAATTGTTTGCGAACACGTGAAATTACAATTTGGAAAATGTAATGGAATTAATTGTCAATTGCATTACAAGTTAATTGAATTAAGCTGTAAAGAAACGTAATGACATTAATTTGTAATCCATTACAAGTACTTTCAAATACTTTTGTCAATTGTAATTAAGAGTGATTTTATTCTCATTACAAAATAATTGAATTACAAGCTGTGCAAAAGTAATTCAATTTATTTGTAATCAATTATTCGTTAATCGATTGACAGTAAAATAATTATAATTGTAATTTAATTGTAATTCAATTACTTTTTAATCAATTATGCCCAACACTGGCCGATATATGGCATGGTGGTATTGCTACATGCACATGTGCAGTTAATAAGCTTTGCATCAATATCCTCATTGCTGGAGAGTCATTTCTGCTGTTCATTGCATGATGGATTCCTCCAGATCAGCACAAAAGGTGTGCCCAAATGAAAAGGAGACTAAGTTATATGTGAAGAAATTTTAATAACAATAGATGCTTGGGCACCCTGTTGTGCACAAACTTTGCCATAACCAAGCTTTTTGTGGATTATGTGATGTGCAGTTCCTTTGTTTATAGACAATTCAACAGCAATTTCACGTGTGGTGATCCAGCGGTTTTGCCATATGAGCTCATCCACAGCCGATCTTTTTAAGCTGATCTGGAGGAATCCATCATGCAACGAACTGCGGAAAAGACTCTCCAGAAATGAGGATATTTATGAGAAGCTGTTAACTGCGCATGTGCATGCAGCAATACCACCATACCATCTATCGGCCAACACATTAACTCACTGGGATTTGATATAACGATGCTGCAGCTAAGGTTTCCTTTTCATTTGGGAACACCTTATACTATTGACTTATCTTACTACTTTTCGTCTGTGCTTCATATTGCACATTTAAGTAATATTTTATGTATACTATTGTATGAAAAATGAGAGGAAGAGAAGGAAGTTTCTTATGCCACATATTACTTCCATTACCCAACTACCGTAGATAATAGGAGTACAGTATTTGATTAAAAAAAATTCAATAGCGAGTTTTTACCAAATTTATGTTTTAAGGTCTCCTGAATTCAAAAAAGTGATTTTCGGCAATTGGCATGTGTGTGAGAAATCTTGACTATCTGCTAAACTAATAAAGATAGAATAAAGAAACTTCAGAATTGAGACATGTCTGGTGTAAACTGGAAGTGGGACACTGGAAACCAGAAACGGGACCATTACTCCATATCTCAAAAATGGCTCTAACAATTTTCTTCAAAGTTGCTATATAAACACCTGTTAGATGTCATTTTGTGTATCATAGTTGCTTAGTTTAGGTGAATTGATAGCCTCCTGTATAAGTAGATCAATTTGAGGTCGCACTAGTGCATTCTTTTAAAAAACGACAGTATGGAATTTTTTCAAACTAGCCATATTGTCTCCCTTTTAGCTATCCTTTCATAGAGAATTTTTTATGATTAACAGATGAGTTTGCTAAGAATATGAAATGAGACAAAGTCAGTATCTCAAAAACATCTCTGACAATTTTCTTGAAAATTGCTACATAAACCCCTTTTTAGATATCCTTTCGCATGTATTGTATGGTTATTGCAGAAAAATTGAGTCATCCTGATTAGATGATAGGTAAGTTACAGATTTCTGAAATTAGAGTTTATTAAACTCTCTTTATGTGTGTATTAGTTTTCTCTTACAGGAAAATTGTTGGCTGTTTGATTTTTTTTAGGTCAATTTTAAGTCTTCTGACCACATTATCTCCAAAATGTGTAATAATAGGTAATGGAAGTATTTACCCAACCAGTGGCGTATCCTGGATTTTTCCAAGGGGGGGGGGGGGGTTCGTCCTTCCGAATTTTTAATTAAGTTTATTTAAGTTTAATTAAGCATATTTAAGTTTTATTAGGTTTAATTAAGTTTATTTTTAATTAAGTTTAACAATCTTTTAAAATATCATAATTACTTGCCGAAAATAAGAGTAAGAAAATGAAAAACAGTAAAACAAACTCACCAATTAGAAAATCAAACTAAAAAATCTTCAATTAGCGACGAATAACGTAGAGCCTGAACTAACTGCTACACAAAACATAAAATTCAATACTTAGTTACACAAAATATTTCATTGAATTTTCTTATTTACAGAGCGAAGTCTAATCGACGAGAAGTTTTCGCTAGTTCATTTAAAATGTCTTCTACTGTTGGGGTATTGTTTGGGTCACCCCTTCCCCATATGGTCGACCCCTCTTGTTCTTGAGTATGAACTCGTAAAGGTGAAATCCTTTCAGAGAATTGTTTTCAGGGGAAACATGTTTCATGCCGTGCAAATGAAGTGGTTTAGTTATTTTCAGGAGTGTTTATCGCAGAGTAATGAAAAAAAAAGTTAGTCATAATTTTAAACCACTTCGTAGAAAAAAATATTCTATGCTTGCCATACATTTTTTGCGCCTGAAATGTGAAAAAAAATGTAAGGAACAGCCTAATTTTTCTTATCATACATTTTGTCAAGGGGGGGGTTTAAACCCCCAAATCCCCCCGCCCCCTTGCATACGTCACTGTACCCAACAGATACTT